>WURS02437249.1:0-15267 GCA_011762765.2 Rhinocypha anisoptera | reverse complement strand
CTGTAGGCAGCGATCGGGGTGGGAGGGATTCAGTTGTAATCCACAAGACATATAATGAAACAAATTCTCCTGGTTTCAAAGAATTGAGAATGACCTGAAGAAGTTGAAACTGGTTAAATTTGTTACAATATATCTTGTGAAATAAAATTGTTTTATTTCATTTATGTCAAAATTCCACCTACTAAAATTACCTTCCGTTGATTTTGTCCTCGTGCAAGCATTATAAAATCGATCTTTAAAAATGGGTAAACAGGTAGCTGTGAATAAGAAAGTGGAAAAGCATCTGAAGAAAAAAATCTGGCTTTCCTAAGGAGATTGGAATACCCCTAACACATTATCAATTTGTTAAAAAAATTAAGGCAATATTACCTAAGCAATTATCAACGCTAACCAGGGTACGGAAAAGTATCTGAAGATGAGGACGTCTATTCTTTAGATCAGGAACGGCCGAACACAAGTGTGGAAGAAGCATCTAATTATGACCATCAACTCAGGTTGTTCTTCCAAAATAATCACAACATGTGTGACATTATATTTCAGTCACTAAATTATACAGTTTTCTATAATTGAGAGAAGTGAGACAAGGACCAAGCTCTGATCTCTGACTTTCAGGTAAACAGTAAACTGTGCTTTTATTTAAATGTATATGTACTTATAATATCTGAGTGATAAAATTTTCACATTAAATTATAAAATCAGAGTAATTTTAGTAACCTTTTTTTAAATTCGATTTTTCACATAGATTGAATTTTTAATAATTCCTTCAAGTTCTATTTATCCAAGCTGTACTTATTATCCAAGGCTCATGGAAAGAGATTTGTATGTATGCTAACCATGACATCACCAAGCCTTCCTTACTCACCCACTCGAAATCATTCGACTTCACCGGGACTCAAACACTATTTCAAGTTTCTTTCTAATAAATCGAAGCGGGTGGAGATTTTTTCCTCACTATTGTATATTGAGAGAAATAGCCACATAAATAACATTATGCAAATGAAAAAATAATATCTGTGATAGGAGAAAACCTTTTCGCTTTTAGTTGTTCAGCAAAGTATATACTTCTCCAAATCTCATAATCTGAGTTCCTCGCACAAAAACTAAATCTTTGGGGATATATAATATATGTATGCACCTTAAAAACAGTACAATGATCAAAAAACTCTTTCAATGCCTCATCAGTTCGAAAACGGAAACACATACCAGAATGCAAGCAAAAAGCTATTGCAGGCATGGGACGTCAGTGACGTCACAGCAGAACCGCTGGTGTATTCATAGTGGTGAGTGAGCCAACCTTATGTCTAAGAACCTTGGTTCGAGCCAATTATACAAATAAAATGTCTGGAGTGAGAATCAAAAGCGGTACAAGTATTATAAGCATAAGATATGATTCTAAAGCATATATGTATCAGGATAATGAACAAGAATAACAAATGAAAGAATAATAATATGATAAAGATACTTAAGTGCCACCTAGAGGTGATTATGAAACAGAAGCCCTTGTAAAAGGTGACAGATGCAAAGGTTATAAGTATTCCTGTCCCATAAAAGACATCATTCATCATACTATAACAATTTTAGGGGATGTGATTTAATTATGTATGTAATTAAAGTGGCATATCAAAACAAGAATATAAAGAACAAAAAATCAAGTTCACTTTAACCACCAATTGACAGCTTTTACTATCAAGTCAATGAAGAATTATTCACATCTGATAATATGCATAAAAATTTGTCAAAAACCGTCAAAGCTTCTTTTGGTGTATCTCCTACATATGAAAAGTCAAATCACTGGACAAAACTGCCATTATTACAAGATTGTAGAATATATATACAAAAATAAATGCTGCGTGAGGACCATTTGAGCTGCATATGGGAAGAGATACTTGCAACAGTACTGCAGTAGTAAACACACAGAAAGGAACTTATAAAGTATAAAAAGATTTTTCTTATGTTTTGTGGATTTCAAGAGGGCATTTGAAGGAAGATGTTAATGATATTAATGAAAGTATTATGGAATACGTGCATAAGAATTACAATTTCAGATTTGATGTGGTGGAAGGAACTTGTAATAAAATATAAATGTAAGTACAGTAGAATCTCGATTTTACGTATTCCAATTTTATGAATACAGTAGACTCTCCTTATAATGAACAACGTTTATACAAAGTTTTCGTTATTACAAACCAAATTTTTGGTCCCGATGAAAAGGGTATCTAAATGTATGGCAAAGAAACAATATTACGAAATTAAGAAATAACGAACTTTAGATCCGGTCACCACAGGTGCAAAAAAAACTTTATTACGAAGTCTGTCAAATGAATAATGGCATTCATTCTGCTATGCACGACGCTGCGTTATAAATCAGGAAGCTTTGCCACGTGCTGTGTCCAAGAGCTTGAGGACTAAAATAAATACATAGGATACCTCGCATAAGCCATTTAACTAGGTTGACGGTACAGATCTCCCACTGGCTTACTGAACTTCGAAATAAGTATGAAAGGTTGAGGGAAGGTGAAAGGGAAGAAACGAAAGACGAATGAAGGACTTTTCTTATACTTTTTCACCCCTCCCCAACATCTCATGCGTCTTGTCCCTCTGAAGGTCACTCGCACAATAGGGGCTCCAGCACAATTCCTGGCTAATCCTCCCTCTCCATATAGCTTCCCAGAATAATTTTGTTGACGCTGTGAGAATGTTCGCCAGCAAGCAAGATTGTGTTTTGAAAGCAGCCACAAATCTCCCCTTGTAAGCTATATGCCCTCAGGACAAACAAAGTAAACGTAAGAGTCAGCGTTTTTAGACATTTGGTGACTGCTGAGAGACAAATCAGTCTGAACTTGACCGGTGTGAAGGCACCCTCGCTATTTAGATCTTTAGACAGTGGTGCTACAAGGAGTGTATTACAGTTGGGACAAGTTCTGTGAAATTCCCGAAAAATTAATCTTACAATAAGGAAGAAATCTAAGAAAGAATCAAAATTTTTGAATGATAAACCAAATATGATAAATGAAGTTGAAGTAAAGAAAATTAGCAAGACATTAGTGGCCAAAAATTTCGGAGTTTCTTTCTCGATGCTTTCCACCATTGTCAGTAACAGTGAAAAAATTCAAGAGAAAGCGGCAAAAAGAATATCGTTCAAAATGAAGACCCTGCGAGGCACAAAATTTAGTGACATCGAAAATGAGGTGTATGAATTTTTTGTAAATATCATCATGAAAACCTACCTTTCAGTGGCCCTATTTTAATTCAGAAAGCAGAAGCAATTTCCCTTGAAAAACATCGAGGGTTTCAAAGCCTCATCAGGTTGGATGACAAAGTTTAAAGCACGTTTCAACATTACCTACCTGAAGATTTGTGGTGAAAAAGGTGTAGTTGACAATGATGCTGTTAGTGAATGACATAGGGAAAATGATACCCTTATCAATGCATATGGCCCCGAAAATCGGTATAATTTTGATGAGAAGGGGCTTCTCTATCACGCTCTTCTTGAAACAACTTTTGCATTGAAAGGAGAGCAATGCCATGGAGGAAGGAAAAGCAAAATGCGAGTGACGGTGGGCCTCTGCGTAAACCAGACTGGTACAGATAAGATAAAACCAATTTTAATCGGGAAATATGAGTGGCCTCGGTGCCTAAAAGATGTTCGACTGGAAAACCTTCCGGTTTTCCACGATTTTAACAAGAACAGTTGGATGACCTGAGAAATTTTCCATAAGACTCTCATTCGATTGCAAGGAAGAATGGCGGGTGAAAATAGGAAGAGGAAGGTTTTTATGTGGAACTACAAAGTCTTGATTTCTTGAAGTCAGGAAGATTCTCCTCATACTGGACAAAGCAAGCTCCCACAAACATCTCGACAATTTAAATTTACACAACATACATATTGTCTTTCTATCTCCGCATACTACAAGTTAAGCTCAACCATTGGATAAGGGTGTTATTCAAAACTTTAAAGTTATGTACCGGAGGAGACTTGTATAGTACTACCTACGCATGTTTGGTATGTACACACTTTTTTACGCTTTCCAATCATTCAAGAGGTCAGTATTATTCTTAATTCAGTTACTTATTCAGATTAATCTTCTTTATATTTGTGGTAAGGAATGGGGAAAAAGAGTCACGAAATTCCAAAATGCACCATCTTGCACGCTATTCGTGCTGTAGGAGATTCTTGGAAGGAGTTTATTCCCAAATAATCGCAAATTGCTGGAGAGAAGCAGGATTCCCTTTACCCACAACTAATGTGAATGTTTCTGCGGTCAGTGAGTAGAAACACTACATATTGACGATAATGTTCATTTAATATCAATAGTTGCAAATATTTATGCCTAACTAATATTTTTACGGGATGGAGGACGTATTCACCTCTCAGGAAAGGGGTTTAGCAAGTGATTTCTGATATTATATTTCTCGTCTTGGTATACCACTATCAAAAACTAATTAAATTTTAATTGATGATCATGTGCAACTCTGCGAAGATGACCCCGAAGAAGCTGTGGAAGGGCCCAGCCAAGAGGGCAGCGAATATGAAAATGACGTGGTTATTGTTCCACCTAAAAAACATGATGTTATGCTTGTGCTAAACACACTGTGATTTTTAAGTGTGTAATAATGCCGACTCTCAATTCAGTTTTTTTTATTGAAGCCATGGTACAAGAGACGATGCAGTGAAACAAAGTTCAAAAACAAAATACAGATCTTATAATAGTATTTCTTTCCATGTTACATTGTTTTTTTATGTTGTGGATTTACTAAGACTATATGTTGAATGCTCAAAAATTAAAACTCAGAAATTGACTTCAATGTTCATTATACAAGAACTTTTTTATCAGTAAAGATAATGTTCCGTTTAAAAACGGTAAATTGAAAGCTAAACAAGGATTGCACGATCGAATAAGTTAATCATTGGCATAAGTGTTTAGAAGTGTCGATTAGAAGTTAAATGTTATGGCAATGAAAATAATAAAAAATAACTTGAAAAGCTAACGAAAGCAGTCTCGGTTAAATTTAATCGTTAAACCCAATTAAATTTAGTGAATGCACAGTTGGATTTCTTATTAGGTCAAATAATAATTCCATGTTTCTTAAAGAATCGGGTGGGATCCCGCCACTCACTAACTTGCGAGAAATCAAATTTTCCATAAAATCGATATGATTAAATTCGGAATTCTCTCTATTAATTTTGCCGCATAGTAATTGTACATGCAGCCGAGCAGTTTTTCTGTGGAATTAATCTCAAGCTGAATTAATATCCCAGATTGTAACGATTACTTAAAAAAATAGTGAAATAGCGTCATGCATGATTTTCGAACAACAAATTAGACTTTTATTTCACAGCACGGTTGTAACACACGAAAGATCAAATAGGTCAAAAAAGATCAAATGGATATTTTTTGCGATGTTTATATAAAAACTACGTTATTACGAACCTCCGATTTTTTGGTTCCGTGAACTTCGTAGTAATAACGAGAGTCTACTGTAATACAAAAAAGATTGTCCGGGACCACATTGTCATGTGCATAAAATTGAATTTTTTTCATAAAATCTGTTTACGGAAAAACATGATTCTACTTTTTAAGATGACTCCAGATTTTATATGAGGCTATGGTTGGAAAAAATCCTCGTCTTATATTCGGGAAAATACAATATATTTTCCAACTTTGTCTACTAAGGAAGGTAATGCTGTGTGTGTACTAATCTCGATATTAATCTCTGCATTTCACTCAATGCATTATACACTCATACATTATTCACTGCAGTGTTAATAGGAAACGAAAATATACAACGGTCTAAAGGCCTTGTGAACGAAATTGCATTTTGAACTCATTTACAACTTGATTCTCAACCAAAATTTGCCAATAATTTTAACTATATAACTTGCAGGAATCAGAGTACATGAGTATAAGATAAAATATCTTTTTATTCTATGTGAGTAAAATGATGTGGAAGATACTCAATTTTAGGAAAAGTATAATATAAAATGATGGCATATATACAAAGAGGAAAAGACGGAATGAATATTCGTATATACGCTATGTAAAATGTCTTGCATTAAAAAAATGAAATTTTGTCATCCATAAAATTGCTAAGACTATTATGGCACATACACTACAATAATTTTCTGTCCTTTGCATTAAATGTTTGTCTATATTATTGTTCAATGATTTTATTAATTATGGTACGCACCAATTCACAGTTAGTTGATTGTTTATTAAAATGGACATGAGCTACCTCTTCTTGGATGTTAATTTACCGGTTATTTTGGTGAACATGTTTAGAGAGTGTTACATATAAAACAAAACAATAATTAGATGTATTACATAGTGTCATGATATTTATGTCGATAAAAATGGTTTTCAATGTTTTATAGATACATTTACTATTGCTTTAATAGTATGTTTTTTCTTTGAAAAGCATTAGTAACTACCCCAGTAAATAATTCCCTGAGTCAGGATAGAGGGAAGGGGGACTGGGGGACTAAAGAAAAGTTAGTTTTGTCCTGCATGCAGGAAGGGGGGTAGGAATCATTTGTAAAAGGGAGAGGAGGGTAAATGAATGTCTAGATGAAGGAGACCAGTTAGCCTTTATGAGAGGCAGAGGGGCACAAGAGCCGATAATGGGAATGATCGAGCCATTGATCGAACAGAATATATAATCAGTATGTTTTCACTTTCTTTGTAGACTTGGAGAAAGCATTCAATAAAGTAGAGTGGCCGAAACTAATGGAAGATTTTAAAAATTTGAAGTAAGTTGGAAGGATAAGCATCTTATTGGAAACCTGTATGAAATTTCAAGGTTGCCATATAAAACTCACAATAATCAAGTTCGGAACTACTAAGGTCTGAAGTGATTGGGTGGTGACAGGTTGTCTCGGACAGCTGCTATGAACCAAACTACAGTTTGAAAATCTATGATGATGATTGTATGAATTAACTGTTAGGAAAATAAATCCATTATCCTGCCCCTAATAAAGATTTGACACTCCTCAATTTACCTGTTACCTATTTATTTAATTCTTATTCCACATAGTCCTTCAATGATTGATCCTTTTTTTTTGTGTTCAATGGCTTGCTATTGTCATTGCCAATTATTCACATTGGCAGAGGGTATGTAAAGCTTCACCCATAAGTTTATTTATGATTGGTGATTATGTGATTCGTTAATGCTGTGATAATGCATTTGCAGAGGTAGGAACCTTGACTTCCCAATTGCAGAGATTGGATATACCAGATGATATTGGTGAGAGGACTTTGACTGAAAATGAGGAAGCTCTTGTAGTTCGTTTGGTGGAGATGCATAAAGTAATGAAATACATTCAAGATGATGTTGAGTTGCTTTCTAGTCCTTCCATCAGGTGAGTAATGGTTAAAATCAAATCATCCCAGAGCTACCTGAAAGCACACAAATTTTCATCACAATTTTGAATAAATAATTCAAATGATTGGCACAATGTATAGATTAGTGTTGCCCTCTTAAAACTGCAAGATTGAGTGCAAAATGTATGTCAAACTCAAAACTGTATTATCTCTATTAAGATTAAAGTATCAATATAAAATCCATAAAAAAGTAACATTCAACTCTTTTATTGTGACTCTGAAATTGTATTGTGTATTGTATATAAGGAGATTCAGAGTTTAGTGGTAAGATTTCTCCTCTAGATGACCTGAAACCTCTTTTGGAAAACATTCATTTTTCACTTCCACTGTCATCCTTTTCATTTAAGGCATGTGACATGTTCGTTACATCAAAAATAAATTGCCTAACACTTTTGAAAATTTCTTTGGTACATCTAAGTTTTCATAAACACTTAGACATGTAGTAATTACTTTTATTCTTTTCAATTGCATAAAAATATCTATATTATAAGATTCTTTAAGTGTGAAAGGAGTCACCACAGCTTCTGGAGGTGAAGGGAGAAATAAAACACCTTGTGCACTCTCGACTCTGCGTTTATTCCACCTCCACACTTGACATTCTGCCAAGACTGCCTTCCCCTGCGCTCCTCCTCGCTCTCCGCACCTCCCCTCCCGAACAAACTATTACTTTGTAGTCCCCTGAGTCTTAGAAAGTATTACAGGTCTTCCATAGTATTAAGAGTCTTACAATGTTGCTCCCCATTTCACTGACGGGCGAAGATAAGAGCGGCCGGGGTGGCAGTCCACATTTCTTACATTAGTATTTTTATTTATATGGAGCTTTGATGGCTATGGTCAATTCACACCTCTTCAAATCATAGAAGAAAACATTTTGAACAAACACAACCTGGTCAACATTTTTATTCATTCAATGTAGTTATTAATGTATCAAAAACAGCGTAAGAAAGGCTTAAAAGGTTTAGAAAATAAAAAGGTTTAAAAGTTATACAGTGAATATGTATGGAAAAATAAAAATACAGATTCAATATTTCTTTTTGATTCTATATAAAATATATGTGTAAAAATTACTTGAAATTACATTTGACCTATCTAATAGAAAGAATTTGGTTTTAGCTGAGCAGTTTACCCTATTGGTTAGTGCACTCACCGGCTATTCTTAAGGTCAAAGGTTCAAGTCCTATTTAGAGTGTGGTTATTGTGTTGTCCAAATGGGTTTAATTTTTGATCTAAAGAGATGCAAACTCACCAATGCCATCATCATACTATATAAACAAAAATACTACTACTAATACAATTTGGTTTAAAATGTGTAATTTTTTAGATATATTTAAAATGATATTTCATTTAAAATTTTTTCAAATGAATTATTCACTCACCCAACTTTTTATTTTCAATATGTTATGTCATGGCTCTTCCAAATTTTAAGGTAAATTTTAAGAATGTTAAGATTAAAAACAGATTTACTAGGACCAACACTATTCTTACTGGATAAATATTGTATTAACCTATCGTAATCTTGACAAGTTAGGAGATACTTCAGTGTTTATCAATTTATTTGTTCCATTATTCAATCTAATTTTAAGTACCTACGGTGGAAACTACATGATACATATTAAGAATTGGTGAAATACAAAAACAATATTTAGTTAAAAACAAACTATTCATAACAATATTCGGAACTCTCATATGCTCACAGAAGTTATAAGTATTAAAGTATTGTCAGATGAACCTAATGTCATAGTCCAGTCCTGCCAGAGACTTTAACTTATTTTCCCTTTCTTTATATCTTTCTCATTCTTTATCATGTCTATATGTTTCAAGCTTCTATCACTTTAGAGTGAAATGATTTGTAATTTGATTGGTATGGATTATAATGAAGTTGTACCCTTCAGCATAAATGTAATGTTTGAGATGTTCATAATTTAAATATGTTGAATCCTTTCTTGATATTGATGGCATTATAGATAGTACTTTCAACCCTTAGTTGAAAGGATAACTATGGAGAATTATAGTTATAAAAAACAGAATTTTTATTGGATTTTATTAATGAGATTGAAATATAATCTACAATACATGTACCCTTAGAGGGAGTGGCTACATAACTGAGGTAAATGGCAACAGTCTGTGTGGCCGGCTTTAAAGTGTGTGTAAAGACTTGCCATACTGGCTTTGTTGCTAAACTTTTGGTAAACTTGTGTAGCCACTTTAGGTACTACTTTTTATTTTAGTAATAATGTTTAATTGTTCATGCAGCTGTGATGTACGTGGCCTTCAAATACGCATTGCCATGCGTAAATAAAGCGGCTGAACAGAGTATTTCTTGACAAGCAAGTTTATTCATGAAAATATTTTTTATAACTAAAGATATAGAAATTTAAAAAAAAAACACACTCACCAGTCTGACCCCTTACAATCATCAAACTTCCCACACATTTAATTTGCAGGAAAAAAGCTAAAGGTGCGTACACTATTTACAGATTTAATCTCTATGTGGCCTTCCTTAGCATTTTTGCATATCATTTATTTCTACATGAACCTAACCACATTGGTCTCCTTCATCTGGTGTAGGAGAGAGCACAAACCTTGACTATTACCACAGGACCCTTGCTCTGAGGTACCACGATCTTCACTGGACCAGAGTCCGTCTCTGTTAAATTTGGTTTCAGCAGTGGCTCTCTCAGAACTCTACTAGGCATACTGATACTCTGACACCTTTGAGTAGATCCTTCACCCAATTTACTCCATCTGGTCATTGTGAGATTTATAAAAAATGTCCTCCTCTGAATATCCAGTCGGTGTGCCCATTCCAGAGTTGCCCATTATCCAAAATTTTGTACTTGCAATTCTTGTGCTTGAAATCTTTGACCTTTTTCTGCATCCCAAAATGACCACTGCAGCTGAATTTTTACATTCTTTTATATGCTTTGTGTGTAGCATAATGCCTTACAAACACCTGATATCTCTCTCTCTTAATACTTCTTCTCTCTTTCCTTGAAATTCTCCACTAGTTTGTCATATTACCATTGCCAATGACATTGCTGAGTATATAAACTATAATCTGATGATGGATTTCCTGTTAAATATCAATCTACTGGTTAAGATAGGTTTTTGATGGGTGTGAGCTTAGGTTTGACATATAACATATCTACCACATAACATCTAACTATAATCCTCTTTAAATCTGCATACTTCCTACCCCCTGTCATTCTGTCCAATATCCCTATTTTCTTTCTATCCTTACCCCACTTACCCAACATTCTACCCCACATTACAACTTTCAACAACACATCGCCCCTCTGAGTACCCCTTCCATCCACCTTTCATGTTTTTTCTTGCAATCTTTCTTGTCTCAGTTAATTCCAATTTATGTATAGTAGTAAGTAATGTAACATCCCTCTTATATTTATATTTTATTTCATTAACATTGTTACTGGAAAATGATACAGCTTCTTTTTTCTGAAGTTTTAATTTTCCCATGCCTTTTGGCATGTTTTTAGGTTGCATTTGAGCAGTACCACATACATTAGTTCCTATTAAATGCAATTGGCGAAGCAAATCTGGTCAATTATACCAGTTGTCAATATACTACGAATATCCCTTGCACAGGAGTTTAGAATCGATCATCAAATAAATCACAACCTTGGTGTTAGCTGGAGTATCTTGTCTTTCCCCACATAAATTTTGAAATTGAGAATATAACCAATTCTAGAATCAAATAATTTATATATTTTGACACCATATCTTGCTCTCTTAGATTTGATATACTGAATGAAATGCAGCATGTATCTACACTTCATTAGTGATTCATCAATTTTTTTAGACGACATTGGAATGTAAACATTGCAAAAGTTATTAGCTATCATCTCAATTACTGGCCTCAATTTTCTAAGAGGTCATTGTTTTCAATTGTCATATTGTTAACAAAGTGTAACTGTTTAATTATTTTCAAAAATCTGTTTCTAGGTATAACATTACCAAAGTGTGTAGTACTTATGATTTCATCTTTGGACCAATAACTTTGAATAGTAGGTTTTTCAACAATGCCCATCAGTATTACAAGGGAAAAGTTCACTCTCAGCTCATTTGAGGTAACACTGTCAAATTCACAATCACTTGACCCATACCTGTTAGTCTCAGCAACAATATGATCATTAATTTCACTTTAAAAAAAAAAGTTCAAAAGTAGAAAGCCTACTTATATTCCCACCTAATGGAACAGACATTCCAGGGAAACCAGTACATGGATGAATTTTAGGATCTAGGCACTCCAATTTCCAATTCCAGATATCATTATTATTTTCAACAACATTATGATCCTGTAACATGCCATTGCCTGTGAGTGCACATTGATTGAATCAGATTCACTCTGAGAGAATAGTGCTGTGTAGACCTAAAAGTTTTGGCAAAACTGTATCATACTCACAGTTTGAATCACTATAATCAGAGCTGAGAAGATCAAGAAAAGCATTTATGCGTTCATCTTGTACATTTTCACCAAAACTTCTCTTCTTACTAGCCATGATCAGGTGACTGTAATGCTTCACTAAAAGATAGCATTTTTTACGGCGATAGATGTAAATATATTTATCTAGACAGTACCTAGAGGGCAGAATCAATCAGCCACATGTAATTCCAGAAAAAGTTACCCAAAAAACAGAGAGATGACAGCAGGATCAACCCAAAAAAGATAATATGCCATCTGGATACTAGTACGCTTATGGAGAGCGTGGCCAGTACGGACACTTAAGGATGCAAATGGGTCATCCATAATCTTTGACACTGGTTCTGTAAAGCATTCAACAAGGTGTGTTTCACTGAATCACTAACTGGGGCTTGGTCATTGGTGAATCTGACTTACTTAAGGAATTCCCCACCAACTTTTACTCCTGTCTCAACCGTCTCCCATGCCTCTTTTACCATCTCCTCCAAGTTCAGATTAAAAAGAACAGGGGACAATGGACACCCATGTCTTACTCCCCTACCTAACTGCGCCCATCCAGTCTCTCCATCTGCCACCCTTACTTATGTGGCCTGGGCCATTTAAAGGTTTCGAATGAGATGCCTATCCTTCTAATGTATTCCTATTTTTTGCAAATCTTCCATTAGTTTAGGCCACTCTACTTTATCAAATGCCTTTTCAAAGTCTACAAAGCAGGTAAAAACATCCTGATTATATTCTATATTCTGTTCTATCAGTGTCCTCATTACAGCTAATGCATGATGAGTCCCTCTGCGTCTTCTAAAACCGAAATGATCTTCACCTAGGTATTCTTCTGCCCTGCTCCTGCTCTTCTGACGTAGAAGATTGATAGTGACCATAAGAAGGATGGAACAGTTTCAATTATATATTCAGAATTCTATATTTTCAGGCATAACTATGTGGAAATCCATTTCTAAGAAATAATAATTACGTATTACGTATTTTTCTACTAAGAATTTTAATCTGGTACGATTGGTTTCAACGCTACGGCGTCATATTCAGGTACAAAAATCATATATAGACAGCCATTTATGTACATTCATGTTAGGCAGTGGGGGCGGGCATCGAAGGGGGAAGGAAAGGAATGCGGGTTACGATTGGTTGTGAATCCAGGTGCCACTACGACGGGGTGTTCGGGGTCTGGTTGTGGATAATTACTTTGTGCCCGCGAGACCCAGGGTGGCGTCTAGCAGCGGGGAGTAATTTTCAAATAAATTGTCGTTCGCCATGGGTCCTTTTCTCTGGTGTCTCCTTATCTCAAATTCCTCTAGTTTATCCATCTTGCTTCCCTTCTCGGTCAGGTGAAGTATGTCCGGTAGGAAATCACTCGAGTGTCCTTCCTCCCACAAATGCTTGGCGAAGTGCGATTGGGAGGTGTTTCCATAACGAAAACATCTCCTGTGCACTTCTGTTCTTGCATGGAAGGATCTGCCTGTTTTCCCCACGTAGACAACTTCACGGTCACGGCACTTCAATTTATACACTCCACTCTTATTTTCCATATCCGACCTGTCCTTTGTATTATTAAATAAAGTCCTTAAATTATTTTTATTATAAAAGGCCACCTTAAATTGGTCATTCGGGAAGATTTTGCTAATTTTTTTGTGAAAATAACCCCATTGTAGGGGAGTTTGCACCATTAAAAACTTATTTTCATCAAGCACTTTTTTTGTATAACATGGAATCCGTTTTCCTAGCGATTTTTTTCCTAGCATACCATCTATTAGTTTCATATGTACTCGTTTACCGTGGCAATTGATTTGATAATTTCTAGTACCTGATTGAAGTTCTCCGTTGAAAGAGGGATGTTTAACAGCCTATTTAATAAAAAGTGAAAAGCAGAGTTTTTGCGAGATAGGATGACGGGAACTTGAAGGGATAATATGGTACATGGTGGTGTCTTTTCGACTTTCCTTCCCTCCCCTTTCGACTTTTAACTTTCCTTTCCCCTTCGATGCTCGCCCCCACTGCCTGACATGAGTATATAAATGGCTGTCTATGTATGATTTTTGTACCTGAAGATGACGCCGTGGCGTTGAAACTAGTCGTACCAGATCTTAGTGGAAAAATACGGAGTACCATATTCCTTTTTCTCACTTTGTGATTTATTTTTCAGGCCCGTGAAATTACATGTATTTCGACATATCATTCCTGCTTGACGTACGGGAATAATATATGTTGTGACATGAATGATAATTATTTGTTTCGAATGTGCCACTTTTTATTCTTATATCAGATTTATATATTTCAAAATACTTTAAATCTATGCATATTCATAGTCAAAGTAAATTATTTTATATATGAAGTGAATAAATACATACAGTCTAAACATAATTTGCTAGTAACTAATTCCATCCATTTACCTTAATTTTATTCCTACGTTTCCCTCGGTATCATTCGTTTATCCTATTTTTAGCCTGAGATATGCAATGAAGGGAAACTTTAATACGAATAAAGTCCTAAGTAATGCATTGCGATTAATCATATTGGAATCTTGTTCCCGCAGAGCCACCTGGTATCTCACAGGCCAAGTGACTCTCAAATCCTATACGTATACTGCGGACCCCATTAGGGGGATCGAGTCTTCCTCAGGTATCCCGTGACTAAACCCGTTTCGTCTGTTGTAATTGCAAAGAAACGGTACTGAATCGAAGGCATGCACGGACTAGTGTAGGTGCCTTCACATTGTTTCCACCTTAGTTCACCGGAAAATGTGCCTCCAGCATAAGTTTTTTTGAGAAAATGGCATCGATCTGCTCTATGACATTCTTAACGTCTTCCTAGTCGAAGCGCATTCTCGCCCTCCAGAGCGTGGGTATGCGGCATTGCGATTTGATGAGACGATATATATCAGAGGGGGGTTTCTTTGTTGACGAATTTAATATGTTTCGACGAGTGACCCAAGTAGGGAGTTAAATGACGTCACTTTCATTTGGCGACCGGACCTCCTCTCGAGCCTCCCTCGCGATTCCTCCTCCCGGCGGCGGGCGCGTGTGATTCATACGCACGCGTGCAGTCCGCTGTGCCGTCGTATTTCCGTCTCCGGTCGGAAGCACTTGCGTGCGCGATTGCTCAAAACGCGAGTCTCGAGCTTGCCAGGTTGGGTCGCGTGGTCACGGGTTGGTTTCAACGGAAGTGTCGTGCATTTACCTGCTATATGTGTACACGCGCTCGCGTCTGTTCAAAGACTTTTTCCCTGGAAAGCGAAACCCTGCTCGGTCGAGTTGGCGGCGTTGTTAAAGTCACGAGTTTGGCCAACGGCGGATGTGCTGTGCTGCGTGGTCGTGGTGGTTGAATTGCGACGGACGAGTTCCCCCCCCCCCCCGGCCCCCCTCCGCCCCCCCCCCCCCAACCCCACCGGAAAAAAAGAGGGAAAAAAGGGGGGTAGACCCAAGGAAAAAAAGGGCC
>WURS02437239.1:0-15269 GCA_011762765.2 Rhinocypha anisoptera | reverse complement strand
TGGGGTGTGGTGGAACGTAGTTTTTTTTTTTCATTCTCGTTTTTTTTTTTTTAAGTTTGCCGGTTAACTTGAAGGTGGCGGGAGGAGGGAAAGCGTAGGAAATGGCCGTGCCGGACTTTTTAATGGTTTTTGTAATGACGACGCGCTGGTACCGGTTGTCACGGGTCGTAATTGTTTTTCTCTGCTGAATGCCTCTCCGCAAACTTCTTTTCAAAGATCAAGTTACGTGATGCTTCTCAGTGAAAGTGTTGTATTCGGTTTTGACGTCATTGTTCATATTTATTGACATCCTAACTGTGGACATTTTATCGATGTATTCAATGGTATATTAACATATAATAGTCAATTTGGATTAATTAAAATAGCTGATAATCTTACGCTACATAATACCTTACTTAGTTATATCCTGATAAGTACTAGTCATTCCTGTCTGTAAATTGCCGAAGGTATATGGGACCTAACGGGAGCTATGTTAATATTACTTTGTACTCCACTGTCATTCCAAACGAGTCTGCATTTATACCAATATTAATGGCGAGTGAACAGGGCGCAGGCCTACTTTTTGCTATATTCCTTAGAACTTTCACCTCTTTGCAAACTTTTTTTCCGTGATGTGAAGCGATAACCATGCTCAACGGAACGCAGTTTTCCTAAATGTATTTTTAAAACGGGCGTTAGCTGTACGTACATAAATATATCGTTTTATGTGAATAGTAACTTTGTCAATATTTCAGTCTCCGTGTACCATCAACTCTTAAATTTCTACGTATCCTATGTTAATCAAAGAAATAAATGTCAAAATAGGAATTATGGACTTTGTATTTAAAGATAAATATACTTTTGGGCGTGTATGAGGATTTTTCTCGTTACGCTAAACTGGGTGCATTGTTATATATAGCATTGAGGAAAGTGAAGACTAGATGTGTAATGTAAAGAAGGACATTCTCTTCACCTGCCGACTTTAATTTCTATCTAATGACATCCTATTGGTAATTTCTATCTAATTCCATTCCAAATTACTCACCAATCTAGCTTGTGAAAAGAGTCCAAATATCTTAGGCTATTGACAGACTCACTATCTTCAAAGAAAGATATTGAAGAGTCTCTTATAACCACTGCGCAGGAAATACATCAGGCGTCAGGAATCTCGGGAATTACTTAAGAAATAAGAGTATTTTTTATTTTACTTTTTGTATTTTGGATTGTACTTAAGGGCAATCTAATTAGTTGAGTAATATATTTGTTCATTTTTGTGTTCATCTGATTGCTTGAGCCTAAACAACACACTTTATTTTTTATGGACTTGCCCAAGATAATAGGGTCGTATAAACGTTGACCGCCTGTCAAAAGTGACGGCAACCCCAGAGTAAGATTTTTTTTTCAGATGTGCCTAATTTCAACCTATGATAGTGTTATGTAAGCACAAAAGTGACATAAATGTTATTATCATTATTATTATTTTCCATTCCACTCGAGTGCGCAGAGAAGAAAACTCGATGTGAACGCCTCAAGGTTGAATGAGAATGCCAGAGTCGGTATATTTCATTGGGAAGGAAGACATGCCGGCGTTATTTTCAATTCACTGCTTTTGTCTTTGACCGGGAGCGCTCGCAAGTGCAGTGCACCGTCTCTGCCGGATGTGAAGCGTGGACCCCTCAGCGTCATTCATTAAGGGGGGGAGCCCCGACACGTCGTCCCCCCAGGTCCCCGCGCTCATCTCTTCCGACTTCCTCCCGCGCCGTAATTGCCTTCCTGCCCTCAATCCTTTTATCCCCTTGTGTAAACGATCGCGGCGTCTCGTGAGCGCTCCTCTCACAATAGACCAGCTCCCACATTCGCCAGGCATAATAGACACGATTGAATATTGGGGCAGCGGGATCTCGTCGCGTCGTACGGAGAGGGGCCACGAAAGTTTTTACGGATTGTGGCGGGGGGTTGGAATATAATTCGCCGCTAAAAGTGTAGTCACGTCTGCCAATTAGACTAGTGGTTTACGAGTACTTGTTTGTCCCGAGAAGACACGTTATTAATTGTGGTTCCGTGGTTCTTCGTGGTTAATTAACCGTGTTAGATGACAAGACTCAAACAGGATTTGGATTCTCTTTATCCCCGTCTCTCTCTCTCTGGGTTAGATGATTCTGATTTAAATCCCCTAAGGGAATATTGGTTTTCCGACGTAAAATATTCTGTTGAGTATCCGAGCGGTACAGAAGAAAATGCTCTTGCCCGTGGTAAATAGTGGTATTGCTATGCGATTGAATAAGTATTGCACAAGATTTCAACATTATAGTGTCTTGCAATTGTCAAGAATCTTCGTACCCTTGTGTGCCAAACTTAAAGGAAATTGAGCAACCGAATATATTTCTGCCTAAAAAGAAAATCGTTTCGCCTCTTCGAATCAATCTTGCGCTATTAAGGTCTAAAGTTGTCTCGAAAACTCGTTTTTCATACGGTTTTTTAAATAAAATACTTTCCAAAGGTTCCGGAATATGTGGAGAGGAGTTTGGCAAGAGATCATAGTATATATTACAGGTGTGATAAGAAATGCTTAGCAGCGGCGACGTTCAGCTGATGCAGAAAATGGGGATTGTAAACTAAAAGGCGAAGACTCAAACTCTCAAAATATTTGTACGTCTCGAAGGAACACTCACTAGAATTATCTTTGAGTGTTTTCATCGCCGTGCCGTCGTCGTCGGCAAGAGAGGCGGCTACCGTATTGTGTCTCACCAACTGCGGAGTCGACGGTATTCCCCCTCGCCCCGTGCTCTTTATCGTTGCACCGATAGTGGTCGAGCCGAGGGCGATTGTGGATTCACCGCGCGCCCGGTCAGCAACGGCATGCGTTCGGGCGTGTCGTCATCCAGGGAACCGAAACCCGAACGCGCGTCACTCCTCCAGGGATTCCCCATCCGCCGCGTGTTGCGTGCGGCAGCGATCCCGGCGAGGTTACCGTAAATGAGGAGTCAGGGGTGTCACGAGTGAACTGAGTGGTGGGAACGTGCCAAAGCCCTCCTCCCTTCCCCTCCCCCTCGCAGCCCCGACCTCTCGGGGCTTCTTGCATCCTGCGGGTCCTCCCCTTCAGGCGACGTGGTCGCGGAAGCTCGGATCAATTACTGGCCGTGTGGGAGAGATTCAATCACCACCCAAATAACCCAGAGGAGACATTTTTCAAAATCCATTCGCAACGAAATGAGTAGTACGAGTGGATCACGTGTGTTATTGACTCAAAACACGTGTCGCCTCATACGTTTGTACCGGGTACCGAGTAAAACAAAGAGTACTTAAACGTACTCATCCCGGGGAAACTCATTTTTCTTGCATTCGCGGGCGCCTTCCTGCCACGACCCATAGGCGGCGTGTTCACGTGTACTCGGAGCATGCCCGCGTACGTGGGCGTGTGCAGTTTGCGGTCACGAATTCGGAGTGTTGGTTAATGCCCACACTCCCCAGACCACGGGTACTCGAGTCACGTGTAATACCGAGAACCTCCCTCGGCACACCCCGCCGCTAAGCGCAATCTCTGATTTTCTCTTCAATACAACTTGGGAAATCTCCGGCAGAACAGGAAATATACATATATTCTCTCCCTGCTCCCCCGCCACTCGCAAATTAATTTCAGTTGTTACAGGTTACCGCGCGAACTTTGCCCTCGTGTAGAGTAGAGCTGAGTAGAGCTTGGTGCCTTTAGACCATAGGTTCCCCACCTTATTTAAATCAGAGAACTCTTTCTCTGTGAGTGATTCGACGGACCCCCTTCGGGTAAACATTTTATGTTGAAAAAAAAGGACGATTTTCAAATTTATTTTATAAGAAAAAAAGACTATTATTTCACCTGTTAGTCCTGTATTGTTCTTTACTTTTGTCATTATTTAATTTTATTCGTTGGGCCTAATGTAAAAGGCGTTGTTGCTGTTTTTAGTGTGCTATTAAATGAAAAATAAACAGTGGTCATTGGACTTGCTCAAGGGGGCGGTAGCGACCCCGTTGGACGCCGGAACTTGACTACTGAAAAATGAGTAAAGAAAGGGGGATACTCTCTTACGGTGATTCATGCCAAGTTTGGAGTTTAGCAATGCGGGGCTTAGGCGTTCAATAAACAGTGAGTCCAGTAGCGGTAACGATCGTTAAAAAGTCATTGCATTATTTTCTTGAATTAAGGTCGATATCATTCTGCCTCTTTTCATATGCTGTAGGTATTCCTAGTATTTCATTTTAGAGTTAACTTCCTGGCTTATAGTAAACTCCCGGCCTATCTCGCTCGTATCCATCTCATTCAAGATCTTAGAACATAATTTTAAGTTCATTCATGGGGTATCTCGATTCTGTGTTTTTACTCTCGAACAACCACGTTGATTCCGTAAGGGCTGATCATGCGAAACTCAACTTGCATTTTTCGTTCAGGATATTTCAGTCTCCGGAGAAAATAACGTTCAAGTCGACGCCATATTTCTAGATTTCAAAAAGGCTTTGGACAAGATTCCCTTAGGAAGTTACTCCTAAAGCTGGAATACACCCAGGGGTAATGGTGAAAACCGTTAACTTTTTCATTGATAATGAGATGGCAATTTTCCACTGTTAAAAATATAATTTATTTATTCCGGTTTCGATGTCACTGCACCATCATCAGTTCTTACCTGATGATGATGGGGTGATCTCGAAACCGGTCAAAATAACGTATTTTTTTAAGAGTGGAAAATTTCCATTAATCTTATTATTAATCTTAACCTTGTTATTAATATGTTTTTGAATTCCACCATATCAGGCCTTAAACTACGCAATTCGTTCGTAAATCTGTTAACGTTTCAAAGCGTTGGCATCCTAGTTAAATCCATTAATTAATGTTTTTCATTACTTTATTCCTTCATGACATGATTTATTTCTACAATTTTCAATTCAAATAGCTTTATATATTGAATGTAAGTTTCTCCTAACATAGTACAATTTTTACATATGTATAGTCATATGGTGATGCTGATGTGGATTGGTATAAATAGGCAGGGGGTTTCTGAAAACGGCAAGAACATATCCATTTCTATTCAGCATTTCAGTAATTGAATTTAAGCGGGTCCGTCCCATGAGACCATTCCGACTACATATCCTATACGATATACCTATGAAATTTTATGCAAACGTTCTAGTTTATGCAAAGTGAAGGTGCTATTACGTGACAGTATGCGAAAGAGGTTACAGAAGCGTTTGATAATTTTCATTAGTTCAAGGCACTCTTGTTTCGTCGCATTCGTGTTTGTATGCAAATATTTATATTTCTCCGAATCTGCCGTATGCTTCTCGGCAAACCTAGTAACCGGAAAGAAATTCAGATTTCCGCCAGCACGCCTCGAAATGGTGGCTTTGCTAGTCTCTTTTTCAAATCTCCCCCTTCCATGACTTAACCGTGGCCACGCTTGATAGAGGCATGGGCGCCGGAATCTGATTGATACTTGGCTGGAAACTTTTGCAGAACGTGCGCTGCGACCAGAACGTTTTGTATCGCAAAAATCTACCACACAACTTTCGTGGAAGAAATTGGTTCCAGAAGAGCTGATTTTGACGGAGAGACGTCGAAGACGTGCAATTTTGCGCGTTTCGAGCAAAGTTATTAAACTCCTTCCTCGGGCGCTGTTTTCACGTCTCCATCTTGCAGAAGTGATTGCACGAGATCTGTTTCTGATTCGTGGCACCTCTTTTTTAAAACCCAAAGCCTTTCAAACGTCGTTCAATTTGACTTGAGGGTTAAAGGGATACTACTTCGGTGGCTTCGCGCCATCTTGTCGGTTACTTGAGTAGAACCTCAAAGACGACGCCTGATAATTAGAAAGGCTAAAAGGAGTATTGCTGTAGACGAATAGAGTAAGACAAACGCACCTTAATTACTTTTCGACAAACATTCCCATCAACAAGCATTTTATTAAGAAATCTCAAGAAATCTGTTTCAAATTGCCATAAAGACAGTTGAACGTCTTTTATTGCTAAATGACAACATACGTTACCCCGGTGGCGGCGGGGTAATGTCTTCGTCTACCAATCCGTATCCGGTTTCGAATCCCGGCAAGGTGGTTTTTCATTCTCCACCTAGGGCATGGATGTTTGTGTTTCGTCCTTGTTATTTACCTTGTTATATTGTGCCACCGTAATTGGCTTAGTGCTATGTGTGAGAAACTGATAAATGAATATGGAATCGTTACTGTTACAAACGAAAGGAGTAACCAGCCTTCTTTCCTCTGTTACTCCTTAACTTAAGACATCAATTTCTTCGCCTTACTGCCATCTCGTTTCGTATTTTCTGGAACTACGTTTAATTCAAGTAAATAAATTTCTTTTTTTCTCTCCGGCTTTTGACTTGTCTCGGGTATTTATCAATTCAGGTTTTGCAATGAGAATATTACTCTGGCTAGATAGTTTTCATTTTGAAACCCATCTTCTGTACCACTTCTCATATAATATACCTTTCTCTTTGGGGATCAAAGCCGTCTTCTCCCGACGATAGGTGTACCGCCTTTCGCATTTTCATATACTTAGCTTAAGATTCTCGAATTATCCGCGATGGTAGCACTTTGTGAGAGTCTGATTTATTTTCCTTCGTTTTATATTTTTCTCGATATATGGTTACCATTGCGTACTTTTCATACTCCGTAGATGTCTTTCTTTCTTCCGTGATTCTATTAAAAGGACTGTGACGATCTCCAGTGGCCTCGCATATAAGAAATGCCTCGTCCGTGCCTAAATTCGTCCTCTTAATTAGAATTGCGTAACTACTCACGTCACCAGTGCCATGACAGGCAAAAACTGAAAAGCCAGCCATTACAAAGGACCAACTAACTTAAGCCATGTTAAGTTTTTCCTGTGAACCTTATTGATTTGCCAAACAAATATGTTAAAAACCAAGCCAAACAGAAATTTACTCACGAAACAGCTGTAAAGTCAGCTATGTCAAACCGAATGAAATAAATTCAAAAGACAATACCATCATTGTTTTAAAACCAAAAGAACGACCTAGGTAATCGCCGTAATATAGTCACCGTTTTACAATTCAGGAGGAGAGACTAGACTAGAATGAGTGGCAAAGGTGGCAGCAAAGGTCGACTATATACCGGATAAAGAGGCATTTGAGAGAGATGATTATTTTTTTTAGCAAATGCACTGTAGGTGCATCCGATTTGGGATTCCTCTGCTTTCACGACATCCGGAAACAAAACTTCGCTTATCGTCTCTTTCCAACGTTTGAGGGAGCATTTTGTGCTAAGCATTGGTGTCATTTGGCTTTTTGTGGTGGCAAAGCAAACGTGTCGTCCGTGGTCTTAATTTTACGGTAGGTTCGTGCCATCGCTCTCGTGACTCATCTCTTGTGCGCGCTATAATATTTACCAAGCCAATATTTGCCATCGTTTGGGAATTTTTGAAAAGGGATGTCATGACTATACTGATGCCGCCGTTTCTGTTTGACCCCACGGATTTATTTCAAAACCAATTAATGCTTTCTTGTTGCTTAAATAAGTAGAATTTGTAATTATACCCCATCCGTGTTTCAGGATAATTAAAAGTAGTAAAGATTAGCTGTCAGCCTCTTAAGCTGACATCTATTTATATTGTCGCAAATTGCTTCTCTTTCCTTTGAGAGAAATTCATTAGATCCTCCGTAACAGGGGTAATCCGGAACGTTCATATTCTTATTGTTATTTTAGATGTCTTAGATCACAGAAGTAATGGTAATTACATGTGGTATGTGGTATCCTAAACAGAGTCTGTATATGGAGTGATTTTTGTACCAGTACCAATGATATTTAAACCAGGCCTCAAAGAACTGAAAAACATTGAGTTAATCTAGATTCAACGATGTACACTGTAGTCTTTTGATAATGGATTAATCATTAATCGGAATCGTTTTGAGCAATAAGTATTTTATAATGCTGATGCCCCAGAAAACTTTTTTTTCCCCCAATGATTTCTCCACCTCCGCTTTTACCCGTTAAATAATCTTTAAACTGCTATTTCAGTTATTATTTCGAACGGCACTCATTCCCTGCATTTTTAGAATCAGGGTAACCTCCACCTGTTCTGACATTTGAGTTTTTTTTCTTGTGCCCGTAGCCTAAGTCATTTATTAAAAACATGTCACCCCTATTTAATTTTTTAAGGTACTTGATTTGAGCCGACCGGGTTAGCCTGGTGGGTAGCGCGCTCACAGGCTAACCCAAAGGTTGGTATTGTAGTAAATAGACTGAAAAAGAGATAATGATCAAGTCCAAATGTCACGGGTTCGAATCCCGCCAAGGGCATGGATGTTGTGTTTGTGCAGATGGTTTTTTTCAATGAGTTGAAGAGGTGCGAAATGACCATAGCCGTCGAAGCACCCTGTAAACAAAAAAAATACTACTATACTACTTGATTTGAACCAAAAGTTCCCAGATTCACCTTGGTCGTCTTATGCTCATGCAATAGTTTTTGAGTAGGCAATATTCACAGCCGTGATCGATAAAGATTTATTAGTAATGTCATAATATATTTGATTTAAAAAAAATTTAAACTCCAACCTTTTTTTCTCCCGTCATTTCTTGAATATAGTCTACGACTCCCGAGTTATAATGCCATTGTCTCATTTTCATAATTTTCTTTGGCACACTTGTTCATACGCATTTGATCCCTCCGTTTTATAAGGTAGGTGCTCGGCTTACTCAAAGCATTATACCTTATAGTGGCGGCGGTATTAGAGCATATTTACTAGATTTAGAAGATCCTTTCGTGTTATTCTTCGAAGTACATCATCGAGAGGCATTTTAGAGCTTCCTGTGGTATAAGTTTTCAAAATCGTAACGGATACAACGTTTTACCATCCTGGTCAGTCACGCCACGTAGAGAGTTCTCGAGAGTAATAATTTTTTTTTCCTAGAGGAATTTTGTTTTATTCACTCAAGGGAAGGACGTATACGTGTGTTCAGCGTTCATGTTGTGTGATCAGCTTGAAGTAGAGAAGTAAAAATCTGAGGAATAAATTCCCGTCGCAGAGATGTTTGCTCAAGGCGAATTCGGGTTTCGACAATGAATCCCTTTGATGGAAACGCAGGGAAGAAATAAAACAGAAATCCTACCTTTCGGCTTCATATTAAATGCCTGTTCGGTGGGTAATATGCCGGCAGCAAGCCCGCTGTATGTGGTTTCGCTCTGTTGGCGTTCGTTTGACCCTTTGTGTCCGGGCTATGGTTTTTATTACAGGGAAGAGTTGCACGCGTTGGCTTCACGTCATGTGCAGTGTGGTTTCATTATGGACCTACTCCAGTATTTTCATCAGTTCGTGTAAACAGCGGACTAAGCCTTTGATAATAAAGCCGTGGTTTTTCCCGCTTTGTGTCCTTCAGAAAAGAATGGGAAGGGCCGATGCAAAAAATAGGATATTTTAGATAGTCGACCTATTGGATGTAGGTTGTTGTTGAACAATGAAAACCGTTCCACACTGTAATGGCCTCCTTAGAGAACAATACTCATCCTCTAATAGCACTGCACAACATGGGAACCTTAGCATTACCGTATTCATTTTTTCCATCTCCCCTATTTTTTGCGTCTCTATAGGAATTAGTTTTTAGAAATTATTTTCTTCCCGTCTCCATTGTCGAATACTTTTCCTCTAATCACATTCACAATACACTTGACGCGCACAATACTTTTTAATAACTTAGCCAACCACTTTTATGGCCTTGAACGGCCTTCCCTGCTATCCTCTACAATTCTATTCCCTTCTTATTTTTTTATTTTCTTTTTGTCTCCCGCCCTTTCATCAACGTAAAAATTCCAATTTTTGCAATTCTCATGGTAAACAATGAAAATTCGCGGGTGAATGTTCACGGAGTTTAATTTTTCATTATTGGATCCGAAATTTGAGTTAAACATCTGACATGAGAGAAATAATTCCACTTAGCCCTTTGGTTGAAACGGAATATTTCATAAATGTGGTATTCTGTATGGGAATGTGTTGTACTTAGCAGTTTGAATATCGATCACGACTCCATCTTTGCGCCGCCGCACAACTTACATTGTTTGAACCAATCTCTAATATAAAGTACGAAATATAAGCCCAAGCCAACGTTTCCGTGGACAATTGTAACCTCACCCACTAAATTTCCTAACATTTCTCACCCTTGTACACCTTGTATAATAATCTTGTAATGTAGTTGTTAAAAGTTCGATAATCGGATAGTTTTTTCTGCGCTGCATAAAAGTATTTGTTCTCCTCTACCATGTGAAAATCCCGAGTGAAATATTATTTTCCTGGACGAGTTGAAGTTCTGAAGTTTATTTGCACAAGGCTAATAGCAAACTTGGTGACGGAACTATCTCCAAAATTGCTTCATAACTGCTTCTTCGCAGGAATCCACATCAGTGACGCTGCACGTAACTGGGCTGTTCTGAAATCATAGATCCTTGGAAGTCACCGATAATTGGCAATTGGTAGTTCTATCGTCCATCAGAAACCTACATTTGTAGGAATACCAACGGGAAATTAAAAGTCACATTTCCCACCTTGTTAAAATTGAGTGTAAAAGCTGCTTTGCGGCATGTATGTTTGCACTTTTAAGGGGGAGTGCACATTCGTCTGGATTAAGGTGACGTGTTCATTATATATGCGATTGTTTGTTATTTTTGGTGTACCCTCGAAGGTCGCCGGGGGCTTTATTAGGAAAGGCCGTTTCCATCACACCGTATTTAATAAGTGCTCGACAACGCGAAATTTTCTCAAAGTAACAGCCTGTAGGTGGGATATTTTTAAGGTACCTCCGAGGAACATTTTCTATCGTCCGAAGTTGCACGAGCTAAATTTATTTCCTCGCTGTCCCTGGCTTGCGGTAATCTCGCTCCCTCCGGGGCACCCCACGTCGTTTCCTACCTTCCTTTTCCCCAGGAGGATAAAAGTGGGTGGGGGGTTGCTTGATAAGGATGTTCTTCCGTCGATGGATTCATTTTTACGGGAAGTGGGTTAACGCCTCAGTCAACGCTGGAAAGGGCCAGCCATTTATTGTTTGAATTTTCTACATTTTTTTTTCTACTCAATACTTTTCCATTAGTGGGGGTAATCACTGATGGCTACTTTTTCGTTAGAACTAGATCATTTCCGACGTGTAAATTTTGTTTATATCAGCAATGGGACTTTCATTGTGCCGATTGATTATTAAGGGAAGAAGCGTTCGGGTTGAATTATGTCTATTATGCTACACGGGGCTTGGTATATATCATGACGAACTACAGTATTTTGCTATTGTATATTTTACCACCGATTCGGTTATGGCATTTAAATGCGGTTATGCATCTATTAAAAAATAGTATGGAACTGCCGGAAGGACTAGGGTTAAATGAGATCGCGTTTTCCATTCATATCCATCCACCCACTACGAAGACATTACTGGAATTCTAAAATTCCCAATGGTAAAAAAAATCCCTAAAATGATGTAATCTTATTCCAGATCAATTCGTCTTTTCTTTCTAATCAGCATTAACCATTTCTTCCATCAGGGTATTCTTTTAAATCTTACCTATTTCAGTGGCGGAAGAAGTATCTTTTCCTGTTTTTAGAGCAAATGAATATTTTCTTAGTTTTAAAATCCGTTTCTCCGTCCGCCTATTCATTTTTCGGAAGGACAACAGATGCATTTGCAGTAACAGCTCTCAACATTCGCATCTGCCACATTGCTTGTATACAGATGTAAAACTAGTTTGGATATCTTATAAAATTCACGTACATTTCCAATTATTTCAGCCTACCTTTGGCATTTTTTCGAATCACAGTTTTTACTTATTCTTTCTTTAAAACAATTCACAACTCATTTATTTTCCTATAGGATTCCCCGCGTACTTTTTTTATTGCTACGCCATGTCACTTAATGAAGAGAGATAGAGATCTGAAATTTTCTTAACTATCCCATTTAATGCTTTAATGTTTTTTTTTTAAGTGTTTGGGATCACCTGCGTTGAGATCCACTTTTTGGGTCTGGAAGTTTGTATACTCAAACAGTCGCTAAAATTATCGCTTCCCAGAACCGTGGAATCGGAACCCAAGACTGTAGTGTGTGTTCTAGGAAATCCGATTCCTGAACCTCGGGGAAGGTGTCGCTTCTTGTGAGTTCCTAGAACTCACTTCGGTTTCGGTGCAACGCTATATAATCTGATTTATGAATAATTCCAAAAACCAACGATTAAGTTTACTTCAGCCATTTCTCTCTACGATTTGCTCTCTTCTTTTATTGTGCTTTTCCCCCTTAGACTTTTTCCTCTTTTTTTTTAGTTATGTTCATTTTATTTTCTCTATTCTTCGCCAGAAACACACCTCAAAAGCCACAAATATACGCTCAATTTGTTGTGCATTGCTACAAATTTACTTACATTGCAATGGTACAGGTATTCACTGGTTCCTTATTTACCCTTAAACTCCAAAACTCCTATAATTAATTTATTTTCTTCGTATATTCATAATATGCCAGCGTATCTTGTCATTATCCCCATTCCATTTCTCTTTTTCTTCTATAATTATCCCGAATTAAGTTTATGAACTGGATTACTAGGTTTGACATTATCCGCAACCGGGTTTGGAACTCGACATGTAGGGATAGGAAGCTACGTAGAGGGACGTATCCACCACCTTCCATAGTGTTCCAATGCTCCCTGATGGAGCGTCACGTCAATGAACAAGTATATGAACGAAGTACCTTTCAAGGTGTCCCGAGGATAATATTCCGGGAGAATTCCTGACTCCCATAAATTTTTTAAATTTGTTATATTTTTTTTTGCGGATTCAACCCTTGGTCAGTTCACTTTCCGAGATACGCTGGATTGAACTCACCTTCTTTGCTGTGTCAATTCATCCATATCGTGTAAAGTTTTACTGCTTTGGTGATGAATTCCCGTGACCCAATTTCCCTCCAGTATCACACTCTTGTCGGCCCCTTCCGCCAAGTCTTACGAGCAGCCCCCTTTTTTTTGCTAATGTCGGAACGTCGACTCGGATAAACAGGTTGCTTCGCCGAAAACTAAGCCATCTCTTCCGGTCGTCGGCTCTTCAGCTTTGTGGATTATCGCTGATGCGGTTATCATTCCTTGTTTCAGTTCCTGTGATGAGCGCCGTATACAAATCCCCGTCCTCTTCACGAGAGGTTGCCGCTCGCGAAGTCCTCAATCAACCGACCCTTCCGTATATTGCGTGTCGTAACGAGTCGTGACGCATACGCGAGCATCACGTAACGTCTCGTATCCACTCCCGTCTGAGAATCGTCATTCCCAATCCGGTTGATTCACCGAAAAAGATACTCTGAAGCGGCCGACTCTGCAAAGGAAGAGCGACATCTTTTTTTTTTTGCTCGGAAAGATTCCCTTCTGTACCGGGCGAGACGGAAAAAGGTACACATACCCCGCGCCCGAGGGTCAACAACCCGAGGCACGCGTGCTAACGGGCGGCACGCGAAGTTATTTTTGCCTCCGCACACGCACGGTACGTAACACTCGCTCACATTTTTGCGACGGTTTCCTTCTTCTTTTTTTAAATCTGTAACGGAAATGCTCGGTGGATAAGGAGAGGCATGTCAATAGTCGGCGGCGGCGGGGTCCGTTTTCGTCCGCGCACGCGCTATTAGGTTATTCGGAAGAAATTGCACGAAACTAAATGGTGCACGTTATCCCTGGGTGGCGCATTAACACGTTTGGTGCAAAAAATGAGTGACCCATGGAATTGCGCTGGTGCGCATGCATTTCCATGGCGTGCTCAACGATGCAAAGGCAAGCCAAAACACGCGTAGTCGATATCTTCGTGTTTTCCCTTTTATCGTCGCAAGTATCGCGACGAGAATTTTTCCGTAATCTGCGCCGAAGGAGAAGTTGAGTGACATTATTCGCTAATATGAATAATGAAAACCTCAACGGCTACGGGAACCCGCAGAAAAAAATATTGGAGAGAAAATGGGGGAAAATCTGTACACTCTGCAATGAATAGTAAGCGCTCTATCGTCATTCGAGTTGCATCAACGTAGTAAACAGCATTCAGACCTCAGTCTTAAACACTAACATACGTTAATGACGATGGAAACACTTGGTTTTTTCCACATGAAAATATTTTATTAAAAATTACGACCTAGGTTTCGACTTGTAAAGTCATCTTCAGGTGTCATCTTTACAAGTCGAAACCTAGGTCGTAATTATTAATAAAATATTTTCATGTGGAAAAACAAAGTGTTTTCATCTTCATTCATTTTAAAAGATTTTCATTGAATCTTCACTGCAAAATGTAAGAAAAAGTTTTCAGAAGAGAATACCATATTGGCTAAAAACTACTGAAAAATAGGAGAAGATGGCATTTCACTTACAATGAAAAAATAAAGCTGAATAAAAAAGTAATGACAATGTATTCTAGAAAATATCACACGTAAAGGAAAATTATTAGTAAACAGTTTTCACATTAGCAAATACAACAATATACTGAGACCCACTGAATGGGTTAAATAGAATATAAATGACAGAGAGAGGTTGGATGCTAATCCATCAGCTGCCACTTTGGACAGGCCCATCCAATCACCAGTCAACGTTTACATTTTTCTCATCATGTTAATAGCCTATATCGCAGATGACTCACTAGCACTTTACAAAGGAACTATGAATGACATTCAAAATAATTTTTCCCTTTGAGAAAAATAGAATTAATTCCCAACTTTCCCATGTCCATGACAAAATGATTACATGATTTTTTATTGAACACCAGTGTTTTCAATTCATACACAAAATGAGGACTAAGTACATGCATGCAAGGCAAGTACATAAGAAGTTAATATCGGTATACTTTCAGGAATGAGTCAATATCTTACATCAAATCCTCATGAGAGAGGTCTCAGATGTAATCAAAGTGTCATTATATGAAATTCAGCATTGATTTGATCTGATTGAATATATTAAAAAGTTACAAAACTCTCCATGGAATGGATGGGCAAATGGTTGAGTACAGCTAACTTAATGGAATGAAAAATGAAGAGGGTAAAGTGCATGGGTGATATATTAACATGGCCTTGAACAAGTCTGATACATGACATGGAGCACGGGGAAGGCATATAAAGCCTAAAATCAGGAGTAACTCTATAGAACCAATAAACTATAAAATAAAATCACTCAGGAGTTTCACAAAAAATCACTTACTATCTAAAGGTGAATGACTAAGACCCATGTCATAGTTGTAGTATTTTTGTTTATAGGGTGCTTCGACGGCTATGGTCATTTCGCACCTCTTCAATACATAGAAAAACCCATCT
>WURS02437228.1:0-15269 GCA_011762765.2 Rhinocypha anisoptera | reverse complement strand
CCCGAACCCTTCTCCGCCGGATCCGTCACCGCAAGCTCCTTGACTCGGTCCGCATACCGAAGCGTATTGAGCGAGTGCTCGCACGAACTCATGCCCGGGCTGATCATGGCAATCTGCACAAGGGAGGGTCAGAACACAATTGCAATTCAATTTATAATAATAATAATAAATGAAAGCTTCGGATACATATTACCAACACTTGTCAAGAATTGAGATACCATTAGAATAGAAGCAGTGTTTCAAGAGATAATGCTTTAATTTGGTTTTCAATTTACTGGTAATTAATTCTCCTTTCAATGATTTTGGTACTTTATTATATAGTTTACAACTAAGTGTAATAGGCCCCTTACTGCACTTAGTAAGATTATTCCGTTTAGCAGCATAAATCAGCTTATTTCTTGTGTGATAATCATGAGTGTCTTGAGTAATTGTCAGGATCAATTTAGGTATGAAGTCTCAGATAAATGTTATAGCATAAAACACATTTAACTATGGTAATGGAAGGATCTTCAATCGTTTGAACAGATTACATCAGCTAGCATGCTTCTTTGCGTTACAATTACTTCTGATAGTCCATTTTTGTAACCTAAACAGGAGGATTGCCTTTCAATTTCAACTCTTGTGTGTATATGCAACACACAATTTTATTCATTTTGGACTTCAGTTTGCAGAAGTTGTTAATGTCCAATAAAAGAGGGGGAGGACAAAACATTTTTAACATATTTTAACATATTAACAACATATTTTAAAGCCTGATTCAAAATACTTCACCTCTCAAGATGTATACAAGGAAGAAGATGCAAACTACAATGATGCAATTCATTTACAACACATGGAAAAATATGACCATTTATGTATAATGTGCATTGCTGAGAAAAACCAAATAATTGTAGACATTACCTATTTCTATATAGAATAATAAGAATCATTCTTCATTCCCTGGTGGGTAAAAAAATTTACATAGCTTTGTCAAAGATATAATTATAATAAAGATAAGATTAGATCACAAGCAACTCCATAAATTAGAACTGGAAAAACATTCATTCAACAGGACATTCACAAAACAGGGAAACATAAATTGCAGGGCAAAAACATAATTTGCAGGGACCTTTCAGGCATAAGGTTTATGAGTACAGTAGACTCTCGTTATTACGAAGTTCACGGGACCGAAAAATCGGCAGTTTGTAATAATGTTGTTCGTAACAACGCAGTTTTTATATAAACATTGCAAAAAATATCCATTTGATCTTTTTTGACCTATTTAATCTTTCGTGTGTTACAAACGTGCTGTGAAATAATATAAGACGTGTAAATAACAATCAAATTATGCACAAATATATTAAATAAAACAGTTAAATTTGTTATTAAAAAACCATGCATGCCTATTTTTTGAAGTAATCGTCGCACTCTGGGAAATTAATTCAGCTGGGAGATTAATTCCATGTAAAAACTGCTCAGCTGCTTGTACAATTACTATGCGGCAAATTAATACAGAGAATTCCGAATTATATCGATTTTATGGAATTATATCACAATGGCACAAGTGATGATGTAAATACATGGGAAGGTTAAGAATCTGGAGAGAGAGGCAAACAAAGGATTAACATTAGTACAAATAGGCACTCGGCAGATAGCCTTAATAACTTGTTTTTTTGAGAGAGAGAAGGCCTTTGATGCAGTAGGTGAATTACCCCAAAACATGAGACCATAGGACATGTATGAGTGAACTTTGGCATAGCACACAGCTCTTGAGGTCTTCAATGGGGGGAGGGGGGGGAGAAAACTTCCTTATCATAAGTATGCCAACAAAGTTTATTAATCAATTCTTAACCTTAAAAGAATTCTAGACATTACCTATCACTATATATAATTTATACCTAGTTTAACTACTAGTATAAACATATTTTAGAGGCTCTACTGAGCCTAAAATCATGCTTCTATCCTTCCATTCCCTTACCCTTCTACTCCACCATTCCCTTCCTTGTATACCCTTCCTCCTGGTCTGTGAAGAACCTGAGAGCAAACCAGACTTGAAATCAACAGCGTAAAAATAATTCTGACAAAACCTAGCACCTTTATCATGCTCTTCTTCACATGAATCTCAGGATGAAAGGACAGAGGATTATCAGTACATAGTCACAGTAGGATTATGTTTGAAATGCATTGGCACAATGTACTTTTAGTTTGGAAAATATTTTCCATTAGTACTCAATATTCAAAGCTGAATGATGGGAAAGGCATACCAAAAAAAAAACTATAATTCAGTTGTGGAGAAAAATGGTGGGTGAAAATAAAAAGATTCTAATAGCAGATAATGCAAGTTCCCACAAATGCCTGGATATGAGTTAAGTGTTTGTGAGAATTTATCCCTCTGCAAATTCTATGAGTAAGGTTTTACGAGAGACTTTGTTTGATTTTACGAGAGAAGACTTTGTGGTTTTATGCCACAGACTTTCCTGGGGAATGACCGAACAACATATCTTGGAATTTATGCTCCAGTCTGGCAGTTCCTGGTGCTATTTCGTCCTTATAGCCAATCGGAATAAAAGAACATATGGAGCTACGAGCTAGACTTGTATACAACGTAGGAAAAGCCCATTTGTCTGTGTTGCCCTTAGCAGGACAGCCAATCTCTTGACCCTCCTCTTATTTATGGAATCTTAATTGTTAACCGCAGGCCATACCTTATCTATGATTGTTCACAAAACGTTGCCAAAGATACTACTGATTCGTGACGTACATTAGTTATGAGTGCATGACTTTTGGTGACGATATTTTAAAATCTTTTTAATGAAACGATCTATTTTTGATGCATTTGCAGATGGATTGATACAAATACTTCATGGCTCATTTTCGGCCACTTTTGGTGCCGTTATAAATGCCAAAAGAGGTGAATTTAAATGACCGTCAGTTATAATGAGAGATTTTTCATCATTTATCAGCTCTCGTTATAGCGGATTTCTACTGTAAATGAGCATTCAGTGATCATTTACATAAGATAAAATAACAATAAATGATGCAAGAAATAACTGGCATGCTTACATAGAAGAACTGAAGAGAGTATTATCATTACTTTCTTGTGAACTCAAGTAGACTACAGTAAATATATTGCATCCCCTTCTTCTCAACCTCTTTTTTTCTCTGATTCTTACTTACAGACACTCACAAAGATGAAAGCAGTTTTTGAAGCCAGAAATGCTTCACTATGACAGGTTTCATGGTACTTTAAGGGAAAAATATACCTTCCTCATTACTTATTAGCTTATGGAGCTTACCTGAGTAGTTTGTTAACTCCTCTTGATGTGCTTCATCCTGATTTGCAATCGACACATTAAAGTCCCTCTGCATCTCCTCCACTGCATTCTCCAGTTCTTTTGCTCTTCTTTCCCACTCACCCTTCTCCAGTGCTTCCTTATAAGATGCAGCAAGAGACTTTTCCAAGCTCTCCTTTGCCTCAGCCATTTTTATCAACTCCTGCCTCACTTGGTCCGCCCCTCCCTTATCCCCAAAACCTTTGCTTATCAGTCTTAGCTCCTCCTGGCTTTGCCTGATCTTTTCCACTAGATCCTGTCGTTCTGCCTCCCACCTCTCACTCATGGAGCTCATCTGCCCCTCCAGTGACACAATTCTTTCATTGGCAACACTCTCCCTCTTCAAGGCAACGTCCCTCTCCTCCCTCAATGCCTGCAGCACTGATTCCCTTCTCCCTTCATCTTCATCCTTCTTAGATACACTGTTGGTTATACTGCTCTGCACCTGTACCATCTCCTCCCTCAATTCCCTGTTCACTCCATCCAGGTCCTTTAATTCATCCCTGATCTGATTCAATTCCTCTTTCTGCTCATCTACGAGCATTTTGAGATTCTCCTTCTCCACCTCAACTTCCTCCAATAGCCTCAACCTTTCTTCAAGATCACTTCCTAGTGCTTCCCGTTTTTCCAGCTCGGCCTTTGCATTCTCCAGCAGATGCTTGTGACTCTCCTTTTCAGCTTGCAGCATGCTCATCTTCTCTACCAGCTCTACTTCACTTTTCTGAAGTTTGTCCCTTTCGCTTCCAAGTGCTTCCAAATGGCTTTCAAATGTGGTTTTGGTCATATTCAGCTCACTATTTTCACGTTTCAAGTTTTCCATTTCCTCGACTCTTGTAGCCAACAATGACTTCAGTGATTCCATTTCTTGAGTCACTGCTGTGAGCTCAAGTTTCAATTCCTTTTCATTTTGTGTTGAAACAGCAAACTCTTTCGTTAATATGTCTATCGATTCAGATTTCTTTGATACTTCAACTTCCTTGGAATCCAGGCTCTTCTTTAGATTTTTCCTCTCGAGCAATGATACTTCCAAATCTTTTTGGTAAACCTCCCCCATGGTCTTCAGCTCATTCATCGCCTCTTTTGACTTCTCTAATTCCTTCCTAGTCTGCTCTTCCCTCATGGAACAATCGTCAGCTAACTTCTTCAGATTGCTTATTTCAGATCTCAACTTCTCTTCGCTAAGGGCAAATGCTTTCTTTTCCTTTGTGGACTCCTCCAATGCCCTTTTCACCTCCATTTCCTTGTTCTTCACTTCATCCCTTACCTCTTTGAGGACTTTAATAAGCCCAGTTTCTGCTTTCTTGAGGCCTTCTATTTCTCGGGACATGCTCTCGATCTGTTCCCGCTGCATCTCCCAGCTTCTCCTCATTGCTGCCTGCTCTTGTGTTGCCTCCTCAGCCTCCACCTTTGCCTTCTCCTCCACCTCCCTTAACATTTTCAGTTCATTCTCAGCTTTGAGTGCTCTGCTTTCAGCTTCATATCTCTTCAATGTAAGTACTTCAATTTCAGCCACTGCCACTGTTGCCCTCTGAAGTTCCTCCTTTAGCTTCCTCTTTGCCTCATCTCTTTCCACTATTGCAATTTCTAGTTTAGTTTGAGACTTCTCCACATCCTCCTGCAAACTCACCAATTGCTGGCTATGGTTTTCTCTCAATTCTTTTATGATGTTTTGAGTTTCTCTCTCTTGGAAGTGAAAACCTTCACACTGTGCCTTTAACCTATCCACTTCCTGCTCCAGGGATACAACACTCTTTAAGGCTTCATTTAAGATAGACCTTCCATCACTCAAGGTGCTAACAAACTCTTGGCACAAACCATTTTGAAAGGTGTTCACAGAATTTTCAGCCAAGAGCCTTCGCTCCCTTTCTGCATGCAACTCCTCTTCCAAATGTCGACACTTGCTCGAAAGGTCAACTTCACCTTTCTTTTGGTCCTCAGCAATGCAAACAGCTGACTGCAACTGAGTCTTGACATTCTGAAGTTCTTGCTCTTTACTTTCGAGTGTAGCAAGGGCTAAGGACACTTCAGATGTATAAATAGTCTTCAAGCTCTCTCTTTCCTTTTCAGACTCAGCATGAAACCTGTCCAATTCACTTTTAAGGTTTTCATATGCTTTGGAAATTTCTTCAAACTTAATGATGGTTTCATCATCAGCAGTCTTTAGCCTTTGCAGTTCTTTTATCGTCTGCTGCAGGTCCTCAATGTTCTTTCTCATACAATTCACTTCTTCTTTGGAATGTTTCAACTCCTCAACTAGTGTGGTCTTCTCTGTTTTAACACAGTCAAATGATCGTTTCATCTCATCCCATTCCTTGACCATACCCTTTAGCTTTGCATCTGTAGTAGTCAAGTCCTCTTTCAGTACCCTTTTCTCACTCAAAACTGAAGTCAATGACTCCAACAAGTTTACATTGCTAGTGATTGTGTTCAAGGCAAGAAGCTCTCTTATCTCCTCCTCTTCTTTCAGCAGCCTATCAAGTTCGACTCTCATTTCACCACACTTCAGTTCCCACTTCTTCTCTGAGGAAGGTTCACTACGGACTTGGGAAGCTCCAACTTCGCCCTTGAAATGCTGCCGCATCAGAAACAGTTCTCCACTTTCACTACCATTGAGGTTTGATGTTGAGTCAGACACCTCCAAATCGCTTGCATCTTTCGACTCGACTTTCTGCACAAATTTGTCACCGTCAGAGCACTCAAGAGACACCATTCCATCCATCCAGTTCTCAAAGCCATCCAACAAGTCTTTCCCACCACCTCTCAACACTTCACTCAAATTCGATTCCCTCTGACTGCACTCATCACCATCTTCCAGCATACCAGAACCACCTGGCCGACACTTTGCCAGCAGTAAAGATGCCCTCAGTTTCCCATTCTCTGCTGCAAGGACCTCCACCTCCTGATACTTGGAACGCAGTACTTCCTTCAGCTGCATAAGTTCAGAGGTAGCTGGGAAAGATGAAGTCAGGCCATCTCCTGCTGCACCAGAATCTTCAATGGATGCATTGGTAATGCCCTCGGCTGTAGTGAAACTGGATGTCAAATCCATGCCACCTCCTTTCTTATGATTTCTCAGTTCATCCTGCAGCTTAGCAACGAGCGCCTTCAGCTTTTTGGCCTCTTCCTCCCGAGACTCCAGTTCCCTATGCACCTGCATCTTGTTCTCAGCCAGGCTGAGTGCAGCCTCTTCCTCTCTCTTGCGCTGTGTCTCCAACTCCATCTACCAAAAAAATTTTGGGAATAAGTCAGGAGCCCCATTTTGCAAATGGATACATGATCATGCCCAACTTTTAAAAGTTACATACGTATGCCCAATGAAATAACCAGGGATTTAAATTGCCCTGGGAAACAACAAGAAACATTGCTGATTGTACTGCCATTTACAAAATTAAATATTAGTATTAATTAGAAAAGAAGTTATTAGTTATAATTAGAAAAATATTAGTATTTTTATTTGCAGGAGATATCATGATTATAGGATAGGGCTATAGTTATTTAGAACCTCCTTAAATCAATGAAAAAAACAATGGGAGAAAGCAACACTGGTATCCGAGATAGGACTTGAACCCATAACCTTTGAGTTAGCTAGTCTTTAAAGCTGAAACAAGACAGGTTTCTATCTGGAAAGCAAGACAGGTTTGCCTTCCAGACAAACCTGTCTTGTAAAATAACCTTTTTATATAGAAGTTTCAATGGGTTTTTGATACTTAAAATGTAGTACCTCCTTCTGCTGCATAAGTTCAGAGGTTCATTATTTCACCACTAGATAACCAGTTTTATGAAGCTTGATCCTGGAGTGAAATCATGGTCAATTCTGTGACTCCAAATTGTATCTAGTGTGTAACTTTTGGATTACAAAACTGGGTTGGTGCAACATATCTCTAAGATTACTTACACCATTATAGGTGGTATGCAACAGAATCATACTTGAGGATACTCTGTAATTATGTAGGTGAAATCAAATTTTTAATCCAAATTGCATTATTTTAGGTTTCACTTATTTTCTTTATTTTTCTTCTTAAACCATTATCAATTTGTCATAATCAGATCATTCTTTAGTTTCTTACATTCCCATTCTATCACTATCACATTTTTCTATTCTTAAGACCAGGAGAGTAACAAAACATGGAAGCAAAGAAAGCCATTGGAGCTACTTTTCCTATTTTCATTCATGACAGATTTATGTTTCAAAATGAAAACAAGACATTTTAACCATTTATACACTGCTTCAACACTACTCTTTTTACATTTATAATCATCATTATTCTCTTACCTTAAGGCTTTGTATCTCACTAGCCATAGAAGCATGAGCATTTTCAAGCTTTGCTTTTTCAAGAGTGAGTAGTTGCAATTTCTCATCATTTTCCTTTTGGTTCTGTTTATACTGGGCTATCAGAGTTTCCAACTGGATGACCTTGTCTATGGTACAAAAGGAGTCATATTAAATATGTTCAGCATTTCATTTATATTAATATCTGTTGGTACTTATATTTGAGTGCAAAAAAGAAACCCATGTGTATGTTCCATGAAGAGATCGGACATTATTTACTAAGCTTACTGGCGATTTCTGATAAGCAACCAAATAATTGAGTGCCTTATGATTGTTCAACATATATTACAGCCATGCATAAATCAATATTTTCACTTGCCTTGCTGACTATTTTCACTTTGGACTGAAAACTGGGAATCTGACTCTGATACCCTTCTATTAGTCACATCAACCAACAAGTCTTCATTCAGTTCCTTATCTTTTGGCCAATCACTCTTTGAAGCTGCTCCACCATCATATTTTAGGAGTTTAACCTATTTAAATGCAGTGAAAAGTTACATTGAGCTAAATGAAAGAGTATGACATCTGAGGAGCAATCAAGTCCACTTCATAGAAATTGAGATGGTATGGTTTCATTACATGTAAGGGGAAAAGACCATTTTTAGCTAATGTGAAAGATATGGCATGTTCTTAACTTGGTTTTATAAATTAACAAGTGCCTGAAGGTTAATTTACCCACTGGAATATACAATTGAGGCATTATTAAATACAGTTTGACAATTCTATTCTTGCCAGCGTATATGTCAAGTTATTATGATGTGTTGCATTTGGTACCACCAAACACAGATTCCCACCAGATGACCTTAATATTGGTCATAAATCCTACCACTCTAGCATAGAAACGCAATTATACATGGTCTCTAACAATTTTGATACATGGGCTTTCCTTTCAACCATAGTTTTATCTACAGTAGCCCTTTTTTATCCATGGCCCACTTTTTGAATCCAACTTTCCTCAACCATGGGTATTTTCATTGTGTATGCGTGGTTTTACCACCCACTTAATATTGTGTCAAATAAGCCAATATTTTGAATGATTCATTAATTGTTAGCCATATTCATAGATAAAGTATGCAGTGTGATGCACAAAATGTTTACGTTGGGAATTAACCTTGATCCTTGGTCATCAATTCTAAAACAACTTTAAAGCAAGATAAATTGAGTGCATTTAGTTCCAAAATTTCAAAACAGATGGAAATTAAGCCTGAGTTTATCTTTTTCAACAAGGCTATTGTATGAAAGATATCACTATCGAAGAATCGGAGGGAATATTTCTGTCTTTACAGAAATGCAAATTATTCCAGTTTAAATAAAGCTGCACAAATTTTCACTAAAGTTTGGCGGAAAATGAAATCTTACCCCCAATTTTCCATATGCTAAGTGATTATTCAACTGCAGTTTTGTTAACTGAGGGTTTTTTCACAAACATAACCCCAGTGGTAGACAAGGGAAACCTGTAAATTAGATACTTAACACTGAAATGGATCTCTTACAAATGTTTTAATGTATTTAAGCCAAAATTTAACCTTCCTATTTCTGCAGATGCATTTACATTTTCCTTTAAAAGTAAAAAACACACATTAACCTGGACATACGAGTGCAGCTTGAATGTATGATAGAATAGAGAAAACACCATGCAATCATATGAAAAACTATATGATGAAATTGGTACAAGTGAAGTAAGCAGAGCACAGAACACCTGTGATAGTACAGGTACATATAGAGATAATAGAATCATTGTCACCAAGACCTAATATTTGTGTTAGCACTTCAAACTATAAGGATACTCTGGGTAACCACATTTCCTCAGTCTTTTAAGTCTTAAGCAACCTTGAGGATCCATATCTGATGCTATTTAAACTCTTTGACATGCCAATAAAAGTTATCTTTAGAAATAGTACTTTGGCTTTATTAAAGAAATTAATACTTGTTTTGTTAAACTTCTGAGATAATAAATTCCGACAAGGAAGAAAATAAGTTACAAAAGATCAGAAATCCTGAGTGCAAAATCATCAAAGGAGATATATTTCAGATTCCTCAAAAATTAATTTTGTATTGTGTCTATATATGTACTTATTTTGTTCACAAGATGCAGACATTTGGCATGTATTTCTTGTGCAATACAACATAGTGCTAAGATTTTTGTGTGTATCCCTACAATATCTACCTAGGTATTTTATAATAAATTAAGAGCCACAGCTCATTCATATTATTAGTACTTCCTTCGTAGTGAAATGTGTAGAAAAAACAAGGCTGATGGCTGAATAATCTCAACTTACTTACTTCACATTATGATTAGATTGTTTTCTTAAATATTGATTTCTTCAGTTGTGTTCATAGTTTGCTTATAATATAAATAAGTTATGAATTGAATATTTGATTTCAAAGAATTATTTTCATAATTAAATTAGTGTTAATCACACAGGGCACATTAAGCATAGTCACCTTTGTTTTCAGGGTATCTATTAGATGATCTTTTTCCTCTAGATCATTCCGAAGTGCGTCTTCAAGGTGTGCCTTGGCTTTCTGTTCCAATGCACACTGTTCTTTAAGCTCTGCTATCTTCCTTAAGGCTCGATCTTGTGTTTCAGTTAGTACTGCCTGAAATTTAATCATTCATATTCCAAGTACGATTTTCCAAGTGAAAAACAAGTGATTTTATCTGAAAATCTAGCATGCACACTTTGAAGTAATTAAAACATCAGGAAGCAACCCAAAGTGATGTCGTTCATGAGCCTTGAATTCGTCAACAAACTCTTATTTAAATTGAAATAGCAAAGTGATTATATCAATAACAAAGCCAAAGTTCATTGAAGCTATTGAGATAAAATCACCAATGAATTCTCGTTTATTTACAATTATGATAATTATATAGGCCCAATTTTTGAAAACCTATTCTGTTACATTCAAGAGTCAGGATTTAGTATGAGCAAATATAAAAAGGCAGATATATATGAAAGAAAATTGAGAAAGGAACATTAATGTTCCCTTCTCAATTGTAATTACAAATAGTTCATGTTGTAAAATAAGTCTTCTACATTACGACTATGAATATCAGTACTGGATAAACATTTAGATAACCTTAATCTTGCCATTTTGTCGTTCTAGTTCTTTAAAGTGTCTGGCCAAGTCCACATATCTTCCTTTATACTTGTGGTACCTAGACTGCGTCTTGCGGTAGGCTAATAACAGCTGTTCCTTGCTAATACTTTGTAGATGACTAGTACTTCCTGTAATATCATCCACTTCACTGGTAGATTCCAAATCGGACTGAAATAAATCAATGCAAGAATTCATTAGCTTAACCCCATCTTGACCATAATATGGAAATCTGAATGCATTACGAAAAACCATATTGTTCTTAATTATGAAAGTATCATTCGGCGTCAGGCATGAAATACGTGAATAATGACTCTCACATGGTATTCTGTAATGTTTTCTATGACATCAAATGAATTATAAGTAAATCGATAAAACAACCACTCGGCGGGAGATAAGCATGTGTTTACTCCCTACCACGCCCACTTGTTATTTACGATAAGTAAGTCAAAACATACCTGTCGCCAAAGCAAATATTGAGTTCCATGAAAACTCTGGCTGATTTTTAAGGTATTAATTAAAAATTTTAAACTTACCTGGAAGTGATAGACATTATTCGGTGACTCGTAGACTGGGAATAGGGACGACACATCACTCATCATGGAACTCGCTGAAGATCTTCTGGATCTTGGTATAGGAGGGAATCTTGGAGGTGTACTGATAACATCTTCCCGGAGGTCTATACGCTGAAAACTACTGCTATCTTTTTCAGGAGAATTTCGAGGTGTTTCAGAGACTAAAGCAGAAGTAAACAATTAGGGTAATTGGTATAAATGAGAATTGATTTTTTAAATTTAATATAACGGGAGAATTTGTTTTTTTTATAAATGCATGGTTCATTTACCCTCACTTTCTTCCATTATACTAAAATTGTCATTTGATGTGGACTCTTGTATTGAGCTGATAGAGCTTGAAGGGCTGACCATAGCCTTAAAAATTATGACAGAATGAGGAAATAAATTTTCGGTAAGCCATGACAGTTTAATAGTAAACGATATTAATGAAAAAGCTTTGGATATTCATATTAAGTGATTTTTATTGAAAAATAAACCCACTAACTTGAGCAAAGTGTTGTACTGAAGCCTGTAATTTTGGTGAGATTTTTACTTCTTCGGCAATTTTATCCTTCAATTTTTTGAACATTTTTAAGAATGTAAATTAACATACACAGGAATTAAATGACAATTAATATCCACTTCAAATAGGTATCAGCTGGAAGGCACACATACGGGTGATGTCGAATTAGTTCATTGACCAGCACTAATATATGAGTAGTGGTTATGCTGGCAACGTTTACGAAATTTACAAATTGCCATCTTGAATCCAAGCAATGCAGCGCGTAACAGCGCTTTGACTTAGTTTTTCGTTTGCAAAATTTATCTGAGGAGTCGTCAGCGTTGGACTGATAATATTTTTTTCTTCTTTTTTAATTCCATCAGTATCAATTGTGTGCTAATGTTCATTACGCCAATTCTCCTGTTTTTCTAATTACGTCATTCATATTTTTAGCGTGACCATCGGTTCGAATGAAAGTTTAAACTTAAACATTTAAACCGAACTTGAAAGATTTAACCAAAGAAAAATTGAACGTATATTTAGTTATTGAATATTATAGTTTATAATGAAAATTTTCGTCATCGGCAATTCTTCTTGACATATAACTCCCTTCAATCAAAATTGTCGTGGTTTTGTATTGAATTTTTTATATGATGTCAATCTCCCAGCGGCTCTTCAAGAAGAATGAAAAGTACACTCTGATTTTGAAAAATTTACGTTCCAGGACTAAAATCGGATTAACATGAAGGAGGGTTTTGAAGAAATCTATGCCCAATATCGTCTTTTGTAACAGTAATCAAGAGTTTTCAACCCACTGGATTCGACGCTGGTTGATTGCGTTCCTTGGGGCCTAGTATGTTGGATTTGAATTTTAAATAAGAAATATATTCTGAACTTTTGAGTTATGTGATCAGTATTCATTCAGAAACTTATAGGTTCGTGAATATATATTTCGAACTATCCTTAACTGTTAGAATGAGCAAGGGTGTCGATTTGCACATTATTATCTGAGTGCGTCACAAACTCTAGTCACAGTCTAAACTAGTTTAGTCTGTGCTCTAGTGTAAGCACAGTCTAGACTTTAGTAGAAGGTAGTTTAGACTGTGATGTAGGTAGGCTCTTTCATTTTGTATGTTTGCGACATGGAGCTCCTCAAAGAATTTCCTTTTTGTGCATGTATTAGTTTTCTTCCTATTTATTGTTCATTAATGCAATTGCCACTGCAATACCTGTTGCTCACCGAATGACTTCAAATATCAACAGACGTTTATTTATTGCATTCAGCATGTGGTAGTTTATGTATCAAAGTATATGGAAAAGGAGACCATACGCATTCCAACTAAAAGCAGTTTATTTTCAATTTGATAACATATTCATTGCATAGTGTATGCATATAGATTTATTTGCCTTTTGTCATTGTCCATATATTGTTTCCTTTTCAAGACTTTATGTACAAGACTCATATGAATTGCTCTTGGAATACTTCTGGCTAGCCAAGGAAAATAGTGCTCCGACTGGATTCCAATAGAAATTTTTTTTTTATACCTACACCATGGAACCCACACCACTTCAGATCTGAAGATAGAAGCTGTGAATTCAAGAGAATTGAGATGAAACTGAGTGAAATATCTGATGAAACCCTAAACCTCCAGAGAAATACTTAATAAATTTCTAAAATTAATAATTTTTATGATTGCTTTTTCAGCATAGGTAAGTGAATCAAAGTTAATTAAGTGTTAGAAATGTCCTTTAAAACTATACTTTAAAACTTATTCTCTCCATTTTAATTCCTTATTTACCCTTAACATTTTCTTTTTCTCTAAACCCCTCTTATGTTGCTTCAGGCGAAGTACTCTGTTGTGAAAAATAAGTTTGGAACCTTTTATTTTTCCTTTATTTAACACATTTGCAATGGATTGGATCACTGGTGGGTCACAGCTGTCCCTCCTTGCAGGTGTTGTGCCCCACTCGTGGGTCACACGAGATTGGCCTCATGGCCATCGTGGTGATACTGCTGGTACATTGTGGCTGTACTGGTGGTACGCGACTCCAAAGCTTAAAATGGCAAGCCAGGGCACACGTGCCTCTCAATAAGGATCTATTCTTCATACTTACACTCGTAAAGGAAGAAAAAATGTCAGTTCATGGTTTTGTTGTATACTATAAATAAAGAATTATAATTTTCGGCCGTTCACTACATGGCAATGGCATATAAGAAGGCTCCAGAAAACAGAATTATTAGGTAAGTGGCATCACTAGAAATATTACTCTAATTAAAGCCAGGCTGACCTTCACATGGAAATTTGTTACTAGTAGTAGTAGTATTTTTGTTTTAAGGGTGCTTATACGACTGGCCATTTTGCACCTCTTCTAGTAGCAGAAAAAACCCTTCTGGACAAACACAACAACCATGCCCAGGGCGGGACTCGAACCCATGACCTTCAGGTTAACCGGCAAGGTCGCTACCCATCAGGCTAACCCAGTTAGCCTTGAAATTTGTTACTCCTTTATGTATTCCTCCCTTTTCTTTTCTCTTAGGAAAATTCACTGATTCCTTGAAAATTGTGTCCCCTTCTTTGTTTTTCTCTTTACAAAATTCAATTATAATTAAGTAATTCCATTAATCACATTATGTTTTAAAAATTTTTTGGAGGATTAACTAATTATACTTTTACACATTAATCATTAAACTTTATAATCATTAATCACTTACAGTTTAATCATTAGATTCACTGCATGTATACTAAATAGTATTCATACTGTGAATCTAATAATGGAAATGGGTGTTAGTTATTCGTTTTGACCAATAAGTAACCTAAATGAATTATTTGAAGTGTCTCAGCATGATTATATATCATTCATCCTTACAATTATGAAAAATGTCAATTACTTGATTAGTTGAGTATGTGATTTCATAGAATTAGTGTATATGCATTACTTTGATTAAATGTATGCATGCATCCCTTCGGATACACGAATACATTTGTATTTATATGTAAATAATTTTTTGAGGTCATTATGCAGGGGTTTCACTCTTTCACCACTTTTGCTTTCACTCTTTAGTTCTTTGGGAAGCTGACTTTTGTTTTTGAATACATTTTATTCATGCTACATCTTTGTTCCTTTCATATGAACCCTGTCTTGTGTGGACATGATAAATTTCACAGCATAAAGTTACTTCACTTTTTCTGGATATATGGATTTTAACAACTGTAAAAAAATTGTACATAAATATACTTTAATTTATTCTAGAAACATAGTTGCAGAAAACCTGACTCAAATAAAAATCAATTCATTTTAATTCTGGAGGTTCATCATGGATAGATTGAGTTGTTTAAATAAGGAAATCAGATAAAGGATTCCACCAGATTCCTGTCAATTTTTGTGTGGGGGGGGGGGGGGGGGGGGGGGGTCTTTCCATTTCACTGGCGGGGGGTTTTTTTAGTACCAAACAGCAAACAAATGATTGTAAA
>WURS02437217.1:0-15269 GCA_011762765.2 Rhinocypha anisoptera | reverse complement strand
AATTTTAAATTTGGAACAAAATCTGGTTTTTCTGGCAAACCAGACCACTTCCGGTAAAGTGCCAATACAAAAATTTTTACTTAGGACCTAAGCTACCTTTATGCCAAGTTTGAGCAAAATCGGCCACGGGGGCCAATTTTATGTTAGACCGGGCCCCCTTCTTTTGTCGAATACGTTTAATTGTAGTTTTATTTAATAAAAAATAGGTCAATTTTTTTTGTTAAAACAAATAAGGTATAAGTCTGTATGGAACGAGTTGGCAATAATGTTGCCAATATTTGCCATACTTTGCTGAGCATTTGTGTTCATCTCGAAAGATTCGGTGTAGAAGAAGTCCTAGGAGAAAGATGGCCTGCAGGTACGGCACAGGACTGGTGATTAAAGTTGGTAGGGCAAAAGATAGTGATGCAAGCCATTCGAACAGATAGTTCAAATGTCGTGCCAAACCCCAGAAACCGGAGGCAAGCAATACCGAATGATGAGTGACATCACTATCTTTTATGTTGTATTTTACTCTGATCAATGTAGGCTTCCGAAGCCAGATTTTGCATTGACCGTTGGTTTCGCGTACCAACTGTCGCTGGTAATCCACCCAATAGGTGGCGAAAGTAGCTAGGAGTCCAAGAATGAGAAAACCCGCGTTGAGAAGAATACTTCCAGTTTCGGGAGAATTCTCCACCAAATAGAGACTCGGTAGAGTGTAAAGACTTGGCATCAAACCAATTGGTCCCCAGGCAAGCATAAAACCAAAACGATCCATGTTGACATCGAGTCCCTGTTTTGGACATTTCAAAACATCATTAAATATAGAATAGAGAATGCTAGCGAGGCAAAGTCCTTGCGAGGATGTTAGTAAGGAAACTCTGGTCTTATGATTGTCATTGCTTAATGGCTCCGCGAGGGAATCATAACATCGTCATTCAATGTGAAGAATCTCGGGAATTACCATTCCGATGTAAGTGACAATTTTTTTAAAATTGAATTTGGGAAAGTTGCGGAGTTATTGAGAGAAGGTCATGGTGAAAACGAGAAACTTCCGAGGAAGTTCCCACATATATACAGTAAAATGCCTGTAATTTGCGTGCCTTTAATTCGCAAGTGCCGTTAATTCGTAATTCGCGTTGGTATTGGAGCTCCCCTCTAACATATTTCTATACAAAAGTGCCGATAATTTCTTTAATTCGCAATTCACGGTAATTATTTTACCATAAACAGTAGGTTAAAGTTTAACCAACTTAAACAAAGAAATTTCCAATAATTCGCTGATTTTGGTCCGATAATTCGCAGAACAACTTGAAAGTTTTGCCCATGCAACATTTTGAATGTGTACTATAAGCTAGGATTTTCAAATTTTATATAAAATTTATGTTCGTATATATATATTTTTAAAAAGTTTTTAATCAAAACGTTTAAAAATATCTTAGTAGCATAAAATATATAATATAGAGTATTAGTGCCGATAATTCGCTATTCGCAGAAAATTTTAATTTTGAGTTCCCTTCAATCGCGAATTACAGGCATTTTACTATGTTATATTTAAAACCTTTAATAAAACACACTTACTTGCATATATCCATCCTCCCAATAAAAGGCTTTAGCGAGATAGACTGTGACTAAAATAGTTGTCACCGTGATTGGATGAAACAAAATTTGCTCCAAACTGTATTGATTGCCAAACATTTCCAGATGAACTTTCCACAGAACCAAGGCTAGCCACTGCCAAAGACCAAGAGCAATGCGGCAGATAACCAGCAACTTAAGATTAATATATCTTCCCAGTTGGGGATTTAGTTCAATGCCCCAGTAAAAATTGAAGATGGGATTTTGAGTTGCATCGTGCAAGTCTGTAGAATTGGGTCGAAATAAAGCTACCAACGATACAAAGGTTGTTTTGAATTTTTTTTTAAATTATACTTGAATATGTATGACTAACCTTTGAAATAGACGAGAAAACAAAAAACCAAGCCAACAAGACATAAAATTCCAAATAAGCTATGAAGTTTGAAGTAGAGATGCATCACGGAAAATTCGCTGATGTACCAAGTAGTAAGAACCATTGAGATAAGGTAGAATGAGAAGGCATTGTGCCAGTAGACGGGACGTCTATTGTTGACACTTGGTGGGCCCGGTAAAATGACCAATGTGACCACAGTCCATACTGTGAGAATCAAAATAATTGTCCAACAGAATGGGTCAAACCTTAAATTGGAGAAATATATTATAATAATAATATAGACCAACTATGTATATCTTTTAAAAGAAGGTCAGTGCTAAAACACTGTCTGCATTTTGTAAAAAACGACGGCAAAGCCGTTTAGGTCAAACTCGAGTTATCAAGAGATATGAAAAAAAATCGAATCGAATCGAGCAAAAAATTGAAAAAGTTTGAATCAAAGAAATTCGAATAGTTATGCACAACAATCGAATCAAATCGGAATAAGGTTCGAATCACAACAGTGAAAGTTAGATTCGAATCGGCGATGAATTCGAATCACAGCAGTGAAAGTTAGATTCAAATCAGTTAAGCACAGTGGAAGGGGAGAAACTTTCACAATACTACAAAAATAGTATAGAAATTTATGTAATTCAGCAATTCCAATATCAACGCAAATTACAAATTAAAGACACTGGCAAATTAAAATCATTTTACTGTAGTAACATAAACTTTAACTCTAAACTTAATTAGTATTTTTGTTCGAAAACTTTCTCATACACTGGTTTGTGTTACTGGTCTTGAAAGTACACAAGCCAGTGTAAGAGAAAGTTCCCGAACAAAAATACTGGTTAAGTTTAGACTCATACAAAAACATACCACTGAACGTTTAGCCATGATTCCAATATCAGTTTCCACCAAGACTCGTTCCAAAGACAAGCTGCAATTGGATCTTTACGGTGCACAATAAGATAGGGAAATAACACCGCTATGTTGGGTGTAGCAATCATCAGAATCAGTGGCAGCAAAGTTTCGCGTACAATACAACAGTACAAGGTGTTCAATAAATAAGTCATTTTGCATCTCTCTGTGTTATAAAACAACTTGTTTCAACTTCAAACACTTTCTTTGATTTTGATTTTAATTTATATATATTCAATTCATCGTATATCAAACCTTTTTATACCAATGATGAAAGAAGTGCCACTTTGGTTTGCTAATAGCTATTTACGGTGCAATTGCGCCTGCGAGTGTATCGCGTAGGGTTCAACTCAAAACCTGTCTGTCACACTTACGAGTTCAAATTCACATTTACTTTCACAGCACTATTATGAGAAATACCACTGAGAAAACGAATTTACAGTAGCGCCCCAGGAGCACTGATCCCGCACTACACACCGGGGAGCTGCTAAAAGCATGCACAACACAAACAGCAACGCATGCGCACAACAGATTTCCCTTTCTATTTTGTATGCGTACGCACGTGCTCCTGGGGCGCTACTGTATTTGCCTCCTCTATTGTAAGAAGTGTAGCTTTCACAATGCATAAATCGAACACTGTCTACTTCTCTCTTAGCTTCACTTTTCTATGTAAATTCGAAGGGTAAAACTTAAGGCAACACTGTAATTTATTGTTTAACACTCGGATAGGTCGTGTTTTTAGAAATGTTATGAGAAATTATTTAATTGCATGAAAACCTTACCTTTATTAGACCTGATTTATTTTTTATTTAAAAATTCAACTTATTCTTAGAAAATATAAAAAAATCCAAATATTTTCTCAAAAGCTTCATATTCTTTTAATTTTTAAAAAACCCGTTTTTAGTAAAAAAGTACCCGAGTGGTGTTAAATTTCAATTAATTGTTCATTTTGATTTAAAGTGAATTTTAGTGCGAAATAAACTTTTCCGTATTTGCTATATACTTTGCAAATATTCTTTTCAATTGTTTTCAACATGTAGCGTTTTTCTATAAAAACTGTGAGAATTGATGATCGATTATTTGCCTGTTCTAAATTAATTTTTCGATCTATTTTAAACTATTTTTAATTAAACAATTAAAATATATCTTAAATTTGAGCACTTTTTTGTTACAATTTCTCACTTATTTAGAGTATGTTATTAAATTTTTTTAAAAACAAATAAAAGAAAGATGATCAATAAATAATTAAATCCTTAAATAAGTGAGATAAATGTTATTTTAAGGAATTGTCAAATTGTTTTTTTTGATAATTACTTAAGCAAACAATTTTTCCTCTACTTAGCACACTCATTTCTTTCACTGTTTCGATTAATCCGGCGTTTGTTGGGCAGATCGATTGATTAATTGACCAGATCAAACTACTGTTGAATCCGGTTGGATTGCACGCTTGCACTGACAATTCTCGGTTTCTATCTCTTTCTTTCTCTCCCCTTTGTGTATAAGCCGATCAATAGACGGTTATATATGATAATGTGCCGTCTATCGATATAGTTTGAGATGATGCGCGATTAAACACAAAAAAGTCCACTTAAAGCTATAAAAACCACTTTAGATGGTCTTGTCCTTGGCCATCGTTCCGGACTTGAAACCGGCTTTTGATGTGTTGCCCATGGCGTCGTCGTTTGCTTTGATCAAGGCATGTTGAGTGCACTACTGGACCCAGAGATGCAGTTCTGATGTTATATGTGTGTTTTTATTATTATATTGATTAGATTATGTAAGAGTAAGAGGTAAGATTGGTTATTACTTCCTTCTGACATTGGCTATATTATCCCTTTCGAGCCTACCCAGTGGTTCAGTCTTTTCTTGGGATCAGTCTTCATCAATTCACCAATCAATCATGAAATATCTCTCCTTGATTGCAACCTTTGCGTTGCTTTTCGCTTTTGCATCGGCGCAAGGTAAGTTTTGAAAAAATCTTGTATGATAGATAGTAAGCAAAAAATATTGATTTAGTTCTCGATCAAAAGAGAGATTGAGATTCAAACTCTGGTTGTAATGATTACTAGTAATGTATAAAACAAATAATAATTTGTATTCGTAATTTCAGTTTTTAAGGAGCTTATGATTTATGCATTACTTAATTCATACTCTTCATTTCACCAACAATAGGCTTACACGAGAAGGAGTTTGCAGCCAAGCTTTTGCAACAATCTGAAGATCTGTTGTCACTTGCACAGCGCTACATTCACGAGTACAGTCGGCATGGAAAGAACTTCTTGCTTGATGCACTGCAACGCGAGACTGACAATTTGGAACGTCTTGTGGTTGATTTGCGCAGCTTGCAAAGTGAACCCGAGAGCCAGCCGGAGCGATTCCACTTGCACGTGATCGAGGAGCAGATTCTGTACCACTCAAACCGAATCACCGAAGAGCTCGAGGTGATGGAAGAGATCTTCAACCACCATCATCACAGCAACAAGACTGCCGCACAGTTAATCCACGAAGCAGAGACTGTCATCAAGGAGGCAAACGAGGCTTTGGCTGAGAATCGAGTGTCACCTCGTAACATCAACACGGTCAAACTTGAAATTGTCGGACTCGAGAAACTGATTGCACAGATCAAGAGCAAGCCTGAAGATGCTGATCTTTCCGTGGAGGAAGAGTTGTTGGCTAGATTGGAGAAATCCATTCGACAGTTGATCAACCGACGTATCCCGACTCGCCCAACTGAAAAGCCAACTCACCCGACCACCGTCAAGCCTACAGTTGCCCCAACTACCCCTGTCAAGCCTTCAACTCCAAAGCCTACTGTCCATCCTTCAACTCATAAGCCAACCGTCCAACCTACAACTCACAGACCAACCGTTCAACCTTCGACTCACAGACCAACCGTACAACCTTCAACTCACAGACCAACCGTTCAACCTTCGACTCACAGACCTACCGTTCAACCTTCGACTCACAGACCTACCGTTCAACCTTCGACTCACAGACCAACCGTTCAACCTTCGACTCACAGACCTAGCGTTCAACCTTCGACTCACAGACCTACCGTTCAACCTTCAACTCACAAGCCAACAGTTCATCCCACTGGCAGGCCAACAGTTCATTCTACGGTTCACCCATCTACCAGCAAGATTGCCACCACCAAGAAGGCTTAAACTTGTATCTATCTACTCAATCGAATTTGATTAAAATTTATCTAATCAAAATTGTTAATTTAAAAACAAAGTTTTTCCAATTAAAAAATTATCAAAACCTTGATATATAATGATTAAAAATAATTTTTAATATTGAAGTTAAAATAATTTTGATTATAATGAATTAATTATTTTAATCTGAACAAACGAAGAAGAATTAGGTTAAAATAGCGTTTCTGAGTAAAGTGCGCATGCTCAAGGTGAAAGCGCAAATTGTAAAGAAACTGGTCCAGCTGTGCTTTGCCGCGTGATTACTGCGTTGATCAAGTCTCTGTGATCTATTTTTTGTTTTTGTGTCTTATTTCCTCACCTGATCACGTTTAAGACTTAGATATTAGCCAAAGTAATACTTGTTATTAATTAATTACTCCTAAGTGTACTTACGGTGGATATTTTTAGACTACACCTTAGCATCACCATAAGCTTTACGATTAAAGTCTGTTTTTTTTCTCCTCCAAGACGTCCTTGGACTTGATCCCGACTCTTTGCTCTTGAATCATCAAAATGGTGGTACGACTGTTGATGCGACTCATGTCGCACTTTGCTAACAATGAGCAGATGGTGAGTCGACTCGCGGAGTCCTACCCAATCCGACGATCGGCTCAGCTACTTGCCTATCTTTACCACCGATCCAACGGATTCATCCAGTCGGGAGAGTGGCGTGAGAGGATACCTCAAGCAGGACAACGTGCCGTCACCTTTAAGAATCGTTTTGTCAACGAATTGAAACAAGAAATGGAACAAGCTAAGGATAGGTTGAAAAAGTGAAGCTAAGAATGTACAAACCTTGACACAAATGCACAAAATTTGTTCTCACTCATGAGCTATAGTCAATTTTAAAATGTAGATATTTTATTTGATGTATTTTCTGTTTGTATGTAAACTAATAATAATCATCATCTAATATAAGATTTTAAAAGTTTTTCATATTATTTTGTACAAAATATTTTTCATTTAAGTTTTTAGAACTTACTTTACTTTGACTTTGTCAAGTTGCAAACTGTTGGAAGTTATAACATGTATAAAAAATGAGAGAGAGGTCATATTGATAACTAAATTAACAAAGAAAATATAACCATGCTTAATTATGGAGTCGTACTAGTTTGTTGATTAATGTTTTGAGAATTTAAAAACAAAAATGTCGATAAATTATCTAAATTTCTAAACGTTTTCCAAAATTAGTGTTTTTTTAATTCTACAAAAGATAAACAAATAATCATAAATAATTCAAAAACAAACCAGCTGATTTGATTTTTATGTTTTTTTCTTAAACCAACTTTCGATAGTATCGATAGTTGTTTGGAGTGTAACAGTGAGAGAGAAAGAGAGACACGTCACGTGTTGAACTTGTGCTTTGTGTTGACTGCTCAGCTGTCTTGTTAATACCGGTATTTTGGTTGGTTGAATCTGGTTTTTTGGGGTGGAAATCAACTCTACAAAGTGATGGCAAGGGACCAAGTCACCTATAGCATTCTACTGCCTACGTATAATGAAAGTGAAAATCTTCCAATTATTGTTTGGCTGCTTGTCAAATATCTTAGGTTTGTTTGGTTGATTTGGTCATTTTTCTGGATTTGATTTAATCAACAAAGTTTGCTTTGGCTACAGTGACTACCAGTACGAGATTATTGTGATCGATGACAACTCACCGGATGGCACTCTGGACGTGGCGAAACAGTTACAAGAGTTGTATGGCTCGAAAAGAATTGTCCTCAAACCTCGTGAGGCGAAACTCGGTCTTGGCAGTGCCTATCTTCATGGATTGAAGTATGCTCGTGGCGAGTATATCATCATCATGGACGCCGATCTCTCACATCATGTAAGACAGTGTTAATTAGAGAAATATTTTTAAATAAAATTAGAAATTAGTTTTGTGCATTTTATTCGTGGTTTTGAAATCTTTTTTTGTAACTGACTTACAGTGTTGTCTCAAGTTTTACTCTTCGAATTTACATAGAAAAGTGAAGCAAAGAGAGAAGTAAACAGTGTTAGATTTATGCATTGTGAAAGTTACACTGTTTACAATGGCTTGTTGAAAAGTGAAGCATGTAAAACTGTAGTACTGTAGTTTAGTTTTGGAATTTTCCCACTTTGTTCCAATAATTTAACCGCTTTGTTTAATTATTTATTTTAATAATTTTACTTCATATTCGTATTTATTTATTTTAATAATTTGTATAACTTATCTTAAGTTATGACTTAACTCTTTACTCTAATCAGAACAATATATGCAGTGTTGCCTCAAGTTTTATCCTTCGAATTTACATAGAAAATGAAGCAAAGGGAGAAATAGACAGTGTTCGATTTATGCATTGGTAAAGCTACACTGCTCACAATAGTTTGGTAAAAAGTGAAGCAAGTTAAACTTGAAGCACCACTGTAAAACTTTCTTGATCTTTCGATAATACTTTTAAATTATCTCAATGTAACTAAAACATAATCTGACTTTCATAATCTTTGAAAACAAAGAAAATATTTCTAGCATGTCCAGTCTGCTCAAATGACAGTATTATAGAACTACAGTATCAAAACTTGACTTGAATTCACTAATTGTTTTTTTGCTCCACCAGCCAAAGTTTATTCCACAATTCATCGCGAAACAAGCGCAAACGGGAGCGGACATCATCACCGGAACTCGGTACTCGGGCAACGGCGGTGTCTACGGGTGGGACTTTCGGCGGAAGTTGATCTCACGCGGCGCCAACTATCTCACCCAGGTTCTACTACGTCCCGGAGTGTCCGATCTCACCGGAAGTTTTCGTCTCTACCGCCGAGATGTGCTCGAGAAATTGGTGGAACGGTGTGTCTCCAAGGGTTACGTCTTCCAGATGGAGATGATGGTTCGTGCCAGGAGTCTCGGATTCACCATCGACGAGGTACCGATTACCTTTGTCGATCGAGTCTATGGCCAATCGAAGATGGGTGGCAACGAGATCTTTCAGTTCGCCAAAGGACTGCTCTATCTCTTTGCAACCGTTTAAGTTTGGCTTATTTAACCTTTGTAATACTATATATTTTTTATATATTTATTTATAATGCATTCTTTATACTGTTCATTACTTATCCCCGGAATTAGAACGATTCGACCATTCTGACTTAGGTGGGATCTCGAAAACTGTATAAAACCGATTTCGATGAAACTTTTGCATCTATTTTTATCTCTTATTTCACAAGAGTCGTTTGAGAAAAATAGCGAATCTAAGCAATCTTATTTTCTGAATTTACAAATACCTCATTTATCAAAATTCTCTTTATTGTTTCATACTTGATCAAAACTTAATAGACATGTGTTTATTTTTCAATGTTTTTAGTATAATTATTGGAGAAAGGTGTGTGAGAGAGAGAGAGAGAGAGAGAGAGACGCTTTGGATTAGTTTTAAAAAAATTTTACGAAGATATTGGACCGTATTTATATATCCCCCTTAGAGTCAACTTTTGTTAGAACCTAAGGAAAAGTTAATCTCAACAATATTTTAATTGAATTAAACCAGTCTGTATCAATTAACTTCAATTAAAATTCTCAAAGTTAACTCTAAAGAGGACAGATAAATACGGGCCATAGTCTTGCAAACCAATTTACTGTCTGCGGCGAATTTGTACCGGAAGTTCATTCACCACCAACAGAGGACTGCCAAGACGATATTCTAACTTTTTTGCAGTTTGTTCATTCGGCTCAAAAGCATACTTTGTGACCAGAAGTGCTATTGCAAGTTTTAACTCCTGGTAGGCAAATCTCATGCCAACACAGTTTCGAGGGCCAATTCCGAATGGAAGATAGGTGTAGGGAATCAGTAGGTGGCGATTCTCTGGAAACCATCGGTCTGGTTTGAACGCGTGCGGCTCGGGATAGTAGTCTGGGTCATAGTGCATGCCAAGTATGGAGATTTCCATCAACAGGTTATTCGGTAACTTGATTCCTGCAATTTCATAACTCTCCGCATTGACTCGTCGTTCAAGGCGAATGATCGGTGGGTGTTTGCGCAGAGCCTCCTTGATCACCGCTTCAAGATAGGGAGTTTGGTTGAGCACTTTCTCAAGATATCCCTCCGATCCTGGCTCGAGTTGTCCAATCACCGACGTAAGTTCCTCGTGCAAGTGTTCTTGCACTTCAGGATTCATGGCAAGCTCATAGGCACAAAATATCAACGTACTGGCCGTGGTTTCAAAGCCAGCGATGAAAAAGAGAATGCACTGAGCTACGATTTCATCTTCAGTTAGTCTTTTCTTAATTCTTGAATCCTGGTTTTGACTCTCTTCCTTTTTCAAAGTTGTTTTGGCATCTAGAATTTATGTTATTATTGGCAAAATAGACATTTTTAAAAAATTATTTTGGTCATACCATTTGAATCAGTGGCGGTGAGCTTATCATAGTTGGCATCCTTGAGGTCACTCTCGTAGACATAAGCATCAATCATCAACTGAACTAGATCATCACGTCTCTCATTACTACGCATGCGCTGTTGAACAATTTGCTGTGCGAGTTGAAGAAAAAAGTGAAAGCTTTTGTTGGAGAAAAAGGTTTGAATGTTGAGCAGTCGGTTGAGAAAGCGAGGAAAGACAAACAAGCCAAACATGTGCAATGGCGGGAAGCGAAATAGTTCTAATCCGTTTGCCACAAATGCATTGGTTTGACCCGGATCCTCGTTGGCATTGGTCTCGGTGGCAAACACTGTGGTAGCGATCGTATCGATGGTGAGTCCAGAGAAGAGCTCCCGGGCGTCAATCGGTGCACTGCCGGTCTCCTCGGTGATCCGTGTCAGGTATCGATCCAGCTGATCAATGCATCGCTGCATGAGACACTGCATGGCACGAAGCTTGCCCGATGTGAAGGAGGGACTTGTGATGGTCCGTACACGTTTCCATTCATCACCTTCAAGATGGAACATGTTCAAGTTAAAGATCTCGTGGTAAGTGCTCAGATAGCGACGATTCTGAGCGCTGCTGAAATCACGAATCGTGACTTGTCGAATCAGATCGGCGTCTGCAATGGTGAGAACCGGCAGCAAGCCGTAGAAGATTCCATACACCTTTCCATAGCGTTGTATCCAATTCCACTCGCAATCGGTAGGCTGTTGCAAGAATCGCTGGAAAATGTTGCCTACAAGAAAGGTTGGTGTTGGTCCTGGCACTCCGCGACTCGACCAAAAGGTATACCGTCTGCGTACAAAGCTATCAAGCAAAAATTGATCAACAATTAATCTATTTGTCTTCAAAAACTATTTTACAATCACTTCAAAAACTTACAGGTAAAGCCAGGTAAACAAAAATAAGAGTATCAATAATACGTTATAACTATCTAACATTTTATTTTGTCTATAACTTGGTTTCCACTTAACAGGATGGCGGGCTTATAGTTTTACTATTCAAATTAACATGAAAATGTGAAACAATATGAGGAGTGGGAATAGATAGTTTTGAAGTTATGTATTACATGAACATTACATTAAATGAAATAGCGACAACTGAAGCGAGTAAAAATTGAAGCACCACTGTATATATTCGACGATTTTCTTAACTGGTAATCAAACACTGCAACCACTTGATGACGCAGACCTTGAAAAATCTTTGTTTACTTCAAACAAGTCATTCAACGCCGACAGGTAGAGATACCTTAAGGGCATCATATTATTATCATCATTATCTCCCCTTTCTCCTTATATATATATCCTCTCTCTCTCTCTCTCTCTCTCTCTCTCTCTCTCTCTCTCTTTCTCTCAAGTACAGATTCACAGTAAAACTTAATTATTTACGCTAATTTTCAGAGTTATTGATAAGAATTTTTTACAAGGAGAACTTGGCGCTAAAGTGTCGTTTTTTTGTAAAAAAAACGACCACAGCTGCCGACGATATCAGAATTCGAATCATATTTTTCGTTAATATATCTACTTCACTACGGCGCCAGGCTTATGCGACGAGTCGGCCGAGGTATCAAGTTGATTCTATCAACTGTCACTAACCTTACCCAGTTTCCGAACTTGGGTAGCCGACCCTGCGCAAATTGCAACGCAATGCAGGAGTTTGTATAGAGTTTGCCACCATTTGGGTGCTCTCTTGCAAACCTAAGACTTAGTAAAGAAGAAGAAGATATCTATCTTCACTAAGCCTTAAGTTTGCAAGAGAGCCTCCGTTAAATGGTGCAAACTTCCGCATGGAGCAGGATCGGCTACCCAAGTTTTAAAACTGGGCAAGGTTAGCGACAGCTGATAGTATCAACTTGATACCTCGTCCGACTCGTCGCATTATGCCTGACGCCGGGTACAGTACTTTATGCGCATGCGCAAACTGGAGCATGCCACTCGTAACAAAAGTTATAACCTCTGCTATACGCATGTTCCAGCTACTGAGATCGCTGCTTCCTGACCGCAGTGTCTCAAGTTGGAGTTAGGCCGAGTGATCAACCCGCCCTGGGGAGGTTAGAAAAGAAAAAACTTTTTTGCCCGAGCTCAGGAATCGTACCCGAACCCATAACAGCGCGGAGTCCATGTTTTATTTTTTTGTCAATATATAAGAGATAAAATTCATAATGAGTAGAACTCATTTTCTGCAATTAAATCACTTCATGTTGTATTTAGAAAGGTTTGTTTTCTAACATTGTTTAATACTTATAAAGTCATTTCTTATCATAGAGGTATGCAAAAAAGTTGTGAGAAAAATCATTGGTTATCTTTGGTCGATGTACAATGACATGTTTGATTAGATTAGCGTTTGTGTTAACAAGTGTTGAGATACATTTGGTGCAAGTTTGCCACTGGGTTGATTCAAACATTGGATGCAATCATCACAGCTACATTGGACATGACAGTCAACGAACAAGATGGGTCGGTCATTGGAACAAGCGAGACTCGAGAGCGTTCCTTACAAGTTTCTATACTTGCTCTTCTTTTTGGCACTGGCTCATGGATCGCACTGACAGGACTATGGCTGGAGATGCCACTTCTCTTGCAACACTTACCCGAATCGTGGTCCTTAGCCTCTCACATGAACTTGATGATTGAGCTGGCCAATGTGGGCCCACTGTTGTACTGGGTGGCCAGTTGGCTCACTCCACTGGTCAACGATATCACAGCAACCCACGCACAAATCTGGCTTGGTTTCCTTTCATGCCTTGTTCTGATGGTCGCTTGGAAGCAAACCGTTTTCTTGTGGGGTTCTGAACACAGTCTAGTGCTGCTCAGCTGCACCTTTGGCCTTGCTCTGGTGGATTGCACTTCATCGGTCACATTTCTGCCCTTCATGGCTCGATTCGACACTCGATACCTCACACCGTACCTCATTGGTGAAGGTAAACTTGTCACTTGTTGCTTTCATCTTGCTCAGCAACTTTACAGGTTTGTCTGGCCTTATACCCAGCGTTGTGGCTCTACTCCAGGGGGTTGGTGAGGAACAACAGGAACAGTGTCTCAAGAATTCCACTCTCAACTCACAAATGATTGTTGGGGAAAAAATTGAACCTCGTTTCTCGGTTGAGGTTTTCTTTCTCTCGCTTCTTCTCACTCTTCTAGTCAGCTATCTAGCTTTCATATGCTTACAAGTGTTGCCTTTATGTAAGAACGAAATGGAAAAATGGAAGCAAAGAAGTTCAGAAATAGAAGAAATGGAACTTAAATCAAAAGAAGACATTTTCGTTAATGAGAAACGTAAGCAAAAAGTACGTCAATTTTATTTTGCCTTTCACATTCTATCTCTTGGTTTGTAATTCAGAACTTATACTTATTACATTATATTACAGACAATATCACGTCATCTATACTATTATCTATTGTTTTTAATTTTCTGGAACAATTTTACCACCTTGGGCTTTATGCCTTCTGTGCAGGTTTGGCATTGGAATATAGGATTTTATTTGAAAAAGTAACACCAATTTGATAGCCTTACTCTGCGTTGCCTTATGGTGCCGATGTGTTGCATTACATAGCAATTCTGGCTAGTCTCTCCTACCCGGTGGGATGTCTTCTCTGCATGTGGATCGAGTTACGTTCCATATCACACATCAACTTGCTCACTCTTCTCGGTACAGGCTTTGCCTTTTACATTCTGATTGGTGCCCTGCAAAGTCCCAAGCCTCCTCTGGTAGACCAACCACTGCTTGGTGGCAGTGTGATGGTGTTGGCGTGGACCGCTTTTGTCACCATCATTTGCTACGTAAAAACGGTGATTACAGTAGTGATCTGTGATCACCACTCAGCTCGGGGAATGTTCTGGGTTGGCATGCTCACTCAGCTTGGCGCTGCTTCAGGCGCATTTCTTAACTTTGCTCTTGTCAACTATACCACTCTCTTTCGGCAATGTTTTCAAAGCTAGTAGGCAAAAACGTACGTAGGATCAAGCATTCATTTTGTTTTGTTTTGACCAAAATTATTTTGCCGATTGACATTTTGTATTTGATTTTTTTTTGTTTTTATAAAAAATTTTCACAATCAAAGCACACTTTGTTTTAAAATGATCATAAATTTACAAAACGGCTATTTTGATTTGTTTTGTTTTGTCAAAATATACAAAACAAACCAAAATCAAAATTTTACAAAATTGTTTGCCTAATTATGCAATGTAACGCTTTTTACGATTAACCCTTTTTGTGTTTTTGCAAAATTTTGTTATAATTTTTGTCAAAACGATATTTTGTTTTTTAAAAATTTTGATTTATGAAATCTATAATTTTGTTTTCTATAAACGTTTTAATTTTTTGTTTTGTGTGTTTTGAAAAAAATTGTTTTTATTTCGTTTTGTCAAAAAAATGTTTTGTTTTGTGTTTGGGTTTTGTGAAAGCTCTAGTGTCATCTTACACTAAGTTTGAATGTAAAGTCTAAGTTATAGTGTACTTTTTAGCATTCTTTATTCCAGCAGTGACAACACATGTAAGGGATTTAACAAACACCGGGCAAACAAACTAGTTACTTGGAAGTTTAAAATAAATCAACAAAAACTTTTTTGTCAATCGATGTAGAGATTTTGTTTTGTAGAATAATTTACAAATTGTTTTTTCCATTATTTTGTTTATTCTTAAAACGTGTCGCGAGGTCATGAAAAAACATAAAAAGTCACATCACTATCATTGAAGTGTCCTTCACTATTATGTCCTACGTGAGTAGCTTGTCTTATTTATAAATATTGTTGATTTTCATTCTTTAAATATAGATGTTACCGTCAAAACCCGAATCTCGTCAAAACGCGAGTTGCCTAGGCAAAACGTCGCGTTTTTTATTTTTTGTGCT
>WURS02437196.1:0-15272 GCA_011762765.2 Rhinocypha anisoptera | reverse complement strand
CTGAACCTACCAAGAAAGCGACACGGCCCCAAAGAAGCCGACCCGCCGGAGGGGACCCGAGAGCCTGGGCCCCTCCCCCCTTGAGCCCGTGTTTGCTCGGTTCCCAGAGCACCATTTGATGGGTCGCCATCGGGTTCACTCTCGCGAAACCCTTCCACACGTCCTCTGACACCTGACAGGTGGGGCAGCGTGATCACCTGCTAACCTAAAGGTCATAGGTTCGAGTCCTGCTTAGGGCATGTGTTGTAAATCATATATGGAAAGATTAAATGTAAGAGAGGAATTTATGGTCCTAATTATGCCCGAATAAAAAAGACAACATTATTATTCTCAAGGTGAGTATAATGTACTGTTGAAACCATGGTTGGTTTGTAATAATAAGTGTGATTAACATTGCTTTATCAATAATCATGGGCATTTTGCATTTTCACAGAGTGCCTAAGAAAATATCATTTATGAAGATTTTTTTCATTATTACCCACATACAATCACTATCTTTCAAATGTTCAATATTTTTAGTGGTCCAATATGTGAAGAAGCAAATATACAAGCTCAGAGGAAGCTTGGATTAATCCTTAGGGGTGACAGATTTTTTAAAGTCATATTTCTTATGTTACCAGAAGGGATAATAATAAAATATATATCCAGTGAATTAGGTAGACAAATGTCCCAATGACATATTTAATTAATAACAAACTATACATGTATTATACGTATGTAGAATGAATAAACTCTACAGTTTCAGGCTTCACGTCGTGGAAGAATATAGAATCCATATTAAAAGTACAAAGTTCTTTTACTATGGATGTAGGGTGAAACTGTCTTAAGTGGAATCTGTGGGGACCACAACGTTTTTCTGGATAGGACAGGTTTCCGCTTAACGCAGGGTCAGCCATTAGTGTGAGGAGCTTACACCATTATTATACGGCCATATGAAAAGGTGTGTCGCAATGCGAAATAGAAAACAATTAGAGAAGTGAAATTTTTTATAAATAAAAAAATACCTATTTTTAAATTTTACTTAGATAAAAATTTAATTACAGTTAAACTAGTCTAAAGGGGACCTGTGGGGACCATGACTTTTTTCCAGATAAGATACGTTTCTGCTTAAGACAAGTTTACCTGTAAAAACCATGGTAGTCTTTGTTAAAAGAAAATTACAGAATTATGCACCACTCAACATGTTTCACCTCATAATGTCACAACATCTTAGAGTCTTTACACAAAAAGTGAAGGACATAAGTATTCCTTCTTGCACTGAATTTCAACTTTTGTAAAGAATGCATTAGACATTCACATACCTCCCACAATTACTTAGCCCTCTTATCTTGACAAGCAGGGATACTTGCAAAAACAGTTGTGGCCATTAAGCATGAAATTTGGGAATACTCCAGAGCCTTCAAAAATGTTCCATTAAAAATGATATGCATGTAATATTTTCCTATACTGCCTGTGTTTTTTGAGGAATCTGGTACCCAGAAAAATCACTCATTTTGAGTTTTAGGAACAAATGTCCAGAGAAGTCACCAGGATTTGAACCCATGTTCAGTAGCCAAGCATACTACCCCATGGGCTTCCATGACCTCTAGTGAGGATAAGGAGATGAGAAATATGGGGATAGTGGGAAGATCAAAAATAGGGATTTAAGGTGTGAAGAAAAATATTAGGAATCACAATTGAAAACAGATGTCCTTGGTAATGATAAATAAATTATAGTGTTATAAGAGAAGAATATAGAGCTGAATAATTATGAAGAGGAATTTAAGTTAAGGTGAAGCTAGATAGTTCTAATTTGGAGTTAATCAAAAACCAACCTAACTGGTAGATTGCCTTCATCATTATCTTTATGTCCTATGCTCATATCCAGGATATTTACAATACTTAAAATTGTCCTGATATAGTACACAAACATTCCACTAAAACAGAATTTGGGTAGATTAACTTACCTAGCAATTAGACACCACACATCAGCAGCTAGTAAAGCTTGCCATATATTTCCATTCCTACACAAAATATTTTCTAAAATAGTTTGTTCCAGAACAGGCATACTTTGTGCAGGTATAGTTGTTGCCAATGCAGACATGCGAATGATCAAATATTCATATATACCATGGGCTGCACCACTTCCTCCAACATTAGAACCTTTACAATTACCTTTTATCAAGAAATTATGACTTAGTTGCAGATGACCTGAAATGCACAGAGTAGACAACATTTATAATAAATGTCAATATGCAACTAAGGTCATTTCTGTCAACACACAAGGAAAATTTGGCCACCAAATCTATGTTGTTTGGTGTTTGAAATCATTTTTCGGTCAGGTCAGAAGCTCAAACATTTATCTTTTTAATATACTGAAAATATATTTGCTTCTTGAAAATATGTACTCCCTTCAATGGAGCATTAGAAAGAGCAATTACTTCAACCAACATTAAGAGTATTCTTTGAAAGTGTTCATCAGCAAATGAGTGCCAAGTAACATGTGGAGGAAAAATGAATGTTTTTTATAAAATTGTGAACCAGAGCAATTGGTGACATTTGTTTTTACACATAGGAAGTTCATAATTAATTCCTGGGCATTTAGTAATGCCCAGGTTCAGCATTAAATTTTCCCTGCTTTTAACATTATTTTCAATTTTAGTCATATCACTACACTTGAATATATTACTTCATATACTATTGAATACTAACTCTTAATATCATATATACTTATTCATAAGTTTAGTTTTGATATGTGAACATTTACATTTTTGTGTGCTAAGATTTCTTGTTTAAATAGAGGGAGTTCATAAATCTTTGGTTTGGTACTTTGGCCATCTCCTAAAACATCATTATTAACATATTACATAGAAATTACAAATAAAATACTCACAGTGACTGAGAGATTGGAAAACCACAGCAATCAGATTTGAACTAGGATTATTCTGGAGCCAAATTTTCCTGATCCTATCATCACAATGTATTGTATTTTTCATTAATATCCCTGATAGCAGCAAGAATCCAAGCTTCATATTTTCCTTTTCACCAATATTTTGAGCAAACTGGAAGAACTCCTAAAAACGAAGTCATTTCAGGAGGATTAATATTAGTGGTATTCAAAGTAAAATCAATGAACTTTTATGTCACTAACTTCAGCCAAATCTCTTTCTTCCACAAGACGCAAGACTAATGGTTCAACTCCAACAACCAGGTAGCTCTCTATATCATCAACAATTGACCCTTGCAATTGAATAATTTGCAGGTAGGGATGAGAGTGGCTGAAAAGCAATTGTTTACTTCTTTAAAAAGATATACTTAACAAAGCATATATTTTGATAATGTGACAAAGTTAAGCTTACCTTAGTAAATATAATATTAAATGAAGTAACTCCTTATGGCAGTCTCCCAGATAGCCAACATACACTTCGCATATAAGTATCAGTATTTTCAAAGTAAAGTTTAGGAGTTTGAGGTTCTTTACTACACTTTTGGAATCGGTGATATCCTAATAAAAAATATTTATCTTAAAAAGCATTCACAAAATTTTACAATGTTTTTTTAAAAATAATTAATAAATACCGATTCAAGTACAGCTGTAAGCCCACTTGTTATGTCACAACAAAGGAATTTTAGAGCACGAGAAATGTCAATTCGTTGCTTCAAATCATGTGCATTTTCCTGTAAAAGTTTTGCATAAATCTTCCATTGGTTGGCCATCGTTTTCACGTCCAAACCAGTTACAACTTCAGCAATTTCCTCCATTACTTCAAGAACTGAGAATTTTAAAGAACACAAAAAAATAAAATATTAACAAAAACCACTGAAAATGTAGTTCATTAAATCTGAATGTTTTTCTCATTATTTTTTTTCCTTACCACTATTGAGATTTATGAGATCCTCCTCATATGAGCACCTAAACTTTATATTCGATGTCATAGCTGAAATAAACAGCCCTTGAATTGAATGACTTTTCTTGAAAAGCAGGCTCAAATTCTCACTCATAGGTTGAAAGAAATCACCATACACCTTTGTACTGTAATTTCAACATATCATAAAATTAATGAATGACCACTTTAAAATCGAATAGATAATAAATTCTTCGACTATTAGCGTAAGCAGTACCTTTCTTTACAATGCTTGAAAGAACCGAGCAGAATATCTGCCACGTTCTTTGATAAACTTGGAATTTCATTTGCATTTACTTTACCATTTGAGATAATATACTGAATGGAGGTCTCAGTACATTCCAGTAGTAAACAACAAACCTGTAAAAATTATAAAGTACCGCACTTAATATTATGTTATTGTAAGAAATGACTGTAATCTTCAAATGTTTACCTTCAACAAACCGTCGATATCTTCGGAAACTTCATCTGGTTGAGCTTGGTCATCATTTAGAAGCTTAAAGCAAATCCCATTTAATGTCTGAAAAAATGACATCGATAAAAAAACTGGAACAAACTTCACAACTACGCCATAATATCACCTATGTATACCTAACCTCGTAAAACAAATGCTTCAATGCTGGCAGGGCGTGTTTGAAAATACTCTTCTCGGCATTCTGAATTTCAACGACTGGTAAACACGATTGCATTAAAACTCGAAGAACTTTGATTACCTGGCAACTCTCACCCTCAACGATGAGTGAATTGTGATGATTAATTAAGGATTTTTTTGTGTGTCTTTACATGATTCCAAAAAAAAGAGATAATTTATTTCTAAATGTTAAGCCGTCAAATAAAACTCAATAAGTAAAGGATATTATTAAATCAGGTAGGAGTTCTTTCACCTTTTCTTTCAAGTCTTGATGGCTTAGCGTTTCAAAGATATCCAAAAGTTCATTTGTTGACTTTTGTGTTGCCATTTCGGAAGAACCTTTCTGTTGATGAAGGATAAGCGGATTTTGTGCTAGAATATATCATTACTTTATGGATGATTTACCTCACATATTGGAATAATAAATTAAACAAATCAAGCAATATTATTCGGGTTTTCCGATAATTATAGTATTTTTATCGTAAATCCCTCAGAGTAAGAATAAACCCGCGCGCAAAATTTACACACTGGACCCGACGTTAACTTGTTTTTAGGTTGAAAATCGAATCGCGTAAAGAAATAAGTGACCTCTGCGCCCCCTCTTCTTCGACGTGGTTCCATGTGCTCGTAAGCTAAGATTTTGGTGCTTAACTTTTTATCGTTATCAGGATTTTAGAAGCAAAAAACCATGAGTCCACCGACATATGGAGATTTGGGGAAGGCATGCCGTGATGTTTTCGGCAAAGGATATCACTTCGGCCTAATTAAACTTGAAGTAAAAACGAAAACTGAAGATTTGGTCGATATAACTGCTGGTGGTTCCCTAAATCGGGACTCTGGAAAGGTATTTGGGACATTAGAAACCAAACACAAGCTGAAGGATCATGGATTGGTTTTTACTGAGAAATGGAACACTGACAATTCCTTTTCGACCGAAGTTTCTATCGAGGACAGATTGGTCAAAGGAATGAAATTATCCGTAGATACCACCTACTCTCCGAAAAGTGGCGAGAAGTCAGGGCGTGTGAAGTCCCAGTTTAAGCATGACTGTATGTCTCTCAATATGGACGTGAACCTGAATCTTGCTGGTCCACTCATAAATGGAAGTTCAGTCTTCTGTTACGATGGTTGGCTGGCGGGATACCAAATGTCCTATGATTCGGCCAAGTCAAAATTCACAAAAAATAACTTTGCTGTTGGTTACTCCGCTGGAGACTTTGTGCTGCACACCAGTGTTAATGACGGGCAAGAGTACTTGGGTTCCTTGTACCAGAAGGTCAATAGTCGATTAGAGACTGGAATTCAATTAGCATGGACTGCCGGATCCACAGCCACAAGATTCGAAATTGGATGCAAATATTCCCTGGCCAAAAATGCAGCAGTCCGAGCAAAGGTGGACAACTCCAGCTGCGTCGGACTAGGTTATCAACAGCAGCTACGAGATGGTGTAACGCTGACCCTTTCAGCTTTAATTGATGGTAAAAACTTAAACCAAGGAGGACACAAGTTGGGATTAGCCTTGGATTTAGAAGCTTGATCCTTAATGGGCCTTTTCCTTAAATATTAATGCACTAAAATACTTCAAGGTACAGTTAAAACATACATGTATTCAGTAGTAAAACTTACTAATTTCAAGTTTTATAAATTATGGTTAATCCGAATTAATATTATTGCAATTTGCAGAGTATCGCCATTAATGACGGCTCAGAAGAAATGAGGCCAAACCCTAGTGGTCCCAACCCTAGTGGTCCCTTCATCCCGGTTCAGTGGCAGAAGTACACCAACAAGAGACTAGCCGTTGGAGTCAAAAATTCCTCTATTAGAACAATTTATCGTCCATATTTAGTTGGTTGTAGTTATACTAACATTGTATGCACCCTTATATTATTTCCTTACTCGAAGGGATGATTGCAAAGAGAAAAGACTGTAAGTGCAACATCAATAAAAGTAAGATCTTGAGAATGTTAACATGGTCCATATGCTTGAAGTCTTATTAAGTGTACACCTTTAACTAAGCAGTGCAGCAGATTCCTGTTATTATTAGAATCTTAATATTCGTTTCTGTTAAGTCATCCTATTCTCAAAAATTTTACTTGGTAGGATTAACTAGTTTGGTATATGTTATATTCCATAGCATGCAGTACCATTAGTAATACATTTGTAGAGTTATTCATACTCCTGCATTGGATTCAGTAGCTTAATTTTGTTAACTTGGGTCATACATCGGATATTAGAACTGGAAAGCGGTTGTTTTCCAGAAAGATCCCAAATCTCTTTAAAAATACTTGTTCTTTATTTCACTCCTCGTGGGCGTTTATATTATTGGTTCAGTAGGACGATTGAAATACGGTGCTGTTGATTACATAATATTTCTGTATTTAAATTTTCATTGGTATACCTGAGTACTTTTATATCAAAAGTGGAGGCAATCATATTGCAATGTTCAATTGAATTTTGCTGTTCTACCTTGAATGTTAAAAAATGACCCTGAGCATTTTTCCCTTTAGTATTGTGAAAAATTGAGCGAACTAGTTTTGCATGAAATAATTCAGAGTAGAGATTGAAGTTGATAAACCACTTAGTATTGGAAATTTTAGTTCCATAGTATTGATGTATGACTTCTTGAGAAATGCTAGTTCCTTATATAATTATCTTGGATGTGGCATGAATGTACACTTCCAGGGTTCCTCATTTCTTCGCATGCAATTATCAGATTAAACAAAATGTTCATGGTATAGTAATTATTCCATTTAAGAAAATTATTGTTTCTTCACCACACAATTGTCTGGAGATCTTTGCTCCTCTTGTAAAATAGATTCTGCACAATTCAAGAAACAAAGATTCGGTAATAGACTACTGCTTCCCGTTGTTATTCTTATTTTGGTGTAATGTTGAATGCCCCTGAATGTTTTCCAATGATTTATCAAAAATCTCACATGCATAACTTCTTGTGCTTACATTATGTATACTATAATGCACAGTATAGTTACCAGCAAGTTCTGGCTACACTAGTTGGTATTAATATGAAATTTGTCCTGCCATTAGATCTTTCCTTGATGATTGGGAAAAAACCAAAAATAATTGCCATGGGCCAAGGCCGAGCAACTGTATATACCTCCATCCCAAACTGGTCTGGTTCTCATGATGTAAACAGGTGAGCACATGGTTCTAGGCACTCTAGGTTTAAACAATGGTTAGCCAGCAAGAAAAACATGAAATTTATTGCAGGAGAGAGCATTAGTAGGTAATGGAATAGGTAAGTGACAGGTTTTCTATTGTGTGAGGGAAATTTGAATTAAAAATAGGTAAAATTATTGATTAAAAGTGTTTAATGTCTTCCTTCCATGGTAATCTTTGTCTCTCTCACTGAAAGGAGATACTGACGACCATTTTTTTCGTATTTCAACCTGTGTGTTAATTTTGTGTATTTCTCTGCCAGGTGAAAACTGATAGACATTGACATTACAACTGCATTAAAATTGAATATATGTGAAGAATGATGGTGATAAATATGATATAAAATGATGATAAATAACTATCATGATAATGGAATAACACATTTGAAAAATCTATTGAGAGGAAGGGGAAAATAGCATTTATTAAAAGTTTTCTCAATGCTCAACTTGTTAAAAAAAAAGTAATTACGAAACATTAGAATGGAATCTAGCATTTCAAATTGGGGAGCTGTGTTATCACCTATTTAGGTATTTAAGTTGAGGTTAAAAATTCATATATATTTCACAACTTGTTCCAAAAAATTAAGGATCCCATTTGTGTTCAAAATTATGCAAGCTGAATAATAATATTTTCCTAATGATATGAGGTTATTTGAATAGAAAACTGGCACTTAGCTTTACAGAAAACTAATTGTGATGATGTTATTCGACTAGATGAAAAGCAGTTCTTTTGTAATATAGTTAAATATGGTCCCAGTTATGGAGGAGTAAAGAATGTGAATCGGTTCTTCTGTGAGTAAAAGCAGTTCTTTGCCATTCAGATCTTTTTCCATTTTCCTATCTTAAAACATCTAGAGTCTAAGAAATATCAGAAAAGTCATTCAAAATGGAATCTTCCTCAAAGGAGCTTAGTGTTTACACCCAGTGTACCGGGAGGATAAAAGAAAAGGTACCAATGAAGTGGAGGCATTTGTATTGGTTTGGTAATTGAAGAAGAGACCAAAACCATGGTCACCACTACAAAATATTTCATGTGCTTGTGACAACTGCTTTGTTACTGTGAAATCACTAAGGGAAGCCTCTCATTTTACCTCAGCAATAGTTTGTAGATCTTTCAAAGTAAAGTAAGCAAGCAATATTTACAAAATCAGCCATTCAATCACCTTGCTTGAAAGATAGTTGTCATGGGATTAAGCCTTTAATGCTCAGCTTATCTGCAACTCAAACTCTAAAACCACTAGCTTTTAAGGTGTACTCAAAGTATTAAGTTCATAATAAGGTAAATCAGGTCAAAATAACAAATGGCAACATCTAGACAACATGTAAATCACCTATTCATCCAATCACACTAAATTAATGCTTAAAAATCTTTATATAAAATGAATAAATGAGAGACAAACTTTGAAATTCCACATAAAAATAAAATTTTATATAAAATATTATGAAGAAGTAGTTGGGTATATCTTTTTCCTTGAGGATGAGAACCTCTTACAGAAAACAGTAGAATTTTCCCTCCAAGAACACAAACATTCACGTAGTATCCTCCTATGAGTTTAATTATAAAGAAGTTTAAAAACATCAGTTGGGATATAAAACGTGAAATAAATAGCACCAGGTCTTGGGGACATACCCAATGAATTAATAAAATATGGAAAGGACAAATTGAATGTATGTTTGTCAACACCTAAAAAGAATAAATACCAAGAGAGTGAGGAATGTCACTTAAATCCACAGAAAAAGTGACCCAATGACATTATAAATGATTACTTGAACTATTACTAGGATATGTGGCAAAATTATTGGGGAAAAAACAAAAAAAATAATATGCAGAGATGGAAGTAGAGGAGGAGGCAGGGTTCAGGGAGTCAAAGCATCGTGTTTAGACTTTGGTTCAGGGTTGGAACACCACAATAGGTCATCTCTCTTGTGTTACCCAAATAACAGAAAAAGTATATAATAGGAAAGTAAATGGACCTGACAAAGGTATATGAGACTATTCCTTAAACAAAATTATGGAGGAGACTGGGTAGAACCAATAATAATTCGAAATTGATAAAAACATTTAAAATACTGTATAGGAACTATACAGCAAAAGTCAAAAGCAGCAGCAGGTCAGTTACAAAGGTTTCACTACCAGTAAAGGTCTGAAGCAAGGATGCTTCACGTATGAAATGGTTTCGGCTGTAACTAGGTGGAATTTTTCCATCATATAGGGTTAAAAAATCACAACACTGCAATTCCACATAAATAACTTTATTTCCATGACCCCAGGTACACCACCCTAGTGATGTCACGCTGTGGTGAAACCTAGGTCGCGGAAATAAAGTTATTTATTTTTGTGGAATTGCAGTGTCGTGATTTTTGAACCCTTGCTTCAGCTCAGCAAGACTTTAAATTATGCCCAGAAGATAATTAAATCAACTGGAAACAAATGCAGAAATATTGGTATGACTGTGAACACCAGCACCTTCTATACACCGTCTCGGATGATAAGATAATATTGATACAAGACTACAGCACTCTACAATGTATGACACAAAATAATAGAGGAATATAAAAACATAGAGTTAAAGGTAATGATGTCAAATTAGTGTCTAGAAGTGATAATTAATGACAATAAAGGAACAGACTGGGAAGACACTAAGAGCCACGGAAATGGACTATTGGAGGCGGGATACTGAATGATCAAAAAATTAAAGTCACAAATGTAAGAATAGGTCAAATTATTGGAGTCAACAATAGTATAATAGATGATATAATGGCAAAACAGGTGGTTTTGGCATTTATAGAGAATGACAGAGGTGAGACTCCCTAAGCAAATCCTGAAACTGGCTCCCCCAAGGAAAGACATTAAGGAAAAGCTTGAAAGAGGTAATAGATTTGAGTGGGTCATGGAAGATGTCCTATGTAATTGTCAATAAAGATGGAATCTAGAAATTGGAAAATATTAGAGGAAGTCTTACGATGACTATTTACATATATTACAACTTTCACATTCACTTCAACAATATTGTTCTGGAACTTCATCTTATTGCTGTTCTCGTTCTTTCACTGTCATTTGCTTTCTCATCCTCTGGATCCTTGTTTTCTGGTCCTTCTTTCTCATTCTTATCTCTGGTTCTCTTCCCAAATGTCTCTTGGCATTCTCCCTTCTTCATAGGTGCCAGCTTGCTCCTAGGTGATCTTCCTTGTCCTCTCTTTGCTATTATGTACTATCAGTCTGCCACCACTTTGTTTCTTATCTTTATCTTAGGCATCTGATGTGATCCCCATACTATTCCTGTTACTTCTATTGTTTGTCTTCCTCTTCAACAGCCTGGTGTGGGTCTTGGCTTCCTCTATAATGTGCCTCCATCCCGTTCTTCTTGCATTCTGCCTCCATCTCATGACTCCCATTGCCTTCAGGTCTTCCTCCACTTCCTCTAGCTATCTCTTCTGTGGTCTATCTTTCTTATTGGCCCCTTCATCTTGCTTCTGAAAATTAATTTGGGCATTCAGCCAATTTCCATCCTTTCTACATGACCATACCATGCCAGCAGTGGTGCCTTGGAGAATCTATGTCCTTTTCCAGAATTACATTCATCTCCATATTCATCCTACATCTCCAACTCTCTCCTTCTGCTCTAATTGGGCCATAGATCCTCCTTATGGTCTTCCTTTGAATTTTTTTGAGAATGTCTTCATTATGTTTGGTTAAAGTCCATGTCTCAGCCTCAACTACTGACCTTATCAGAGTTTTATAAATTTTCAGTTTTGTATTCCTTGACAACAACATTGATTTGAGGAGAGGTACATTTGCAAAATAGGTTTTGTTGCCTTCCATTACTCTATGGTTGATCTCATCAGACATTTTATTTTTGTTATTTAATATGACTGGCAGATAAGTAAACTCCTTGATCCCCTCAAACTTATAACTTCCAATTCTTATGTTTTGGAGGTCACGTTTGGTGAGTGAAGATGACATTTTCATGTATTTGGTCTTCTCATTGATTCTGTTGTTTATTATTAAACTTATTTTTTTAGTTTTTTTATAAAATTGGCTCTAATATCAACTCCTTTAACTAATGACTTTTTCCTTTGTTAAGAGTGGAATGATTTATGGTATCTACCAATACTGCCCTCTTTCATGGCTCCAAGTCCTCAGTTTTGTGTACAGTTTTCTGCATTTTTTCCAACATTGTATAACATGAGTGTGTCTTGATGCTCATGACATACATATTTATGGTAGGGCGGAAGTAAAGGTGACATGAATGCCACATTAGACCTCAATAGAGAAACTACCTTGTTTTAGGAAGTGAAAGCAGATCAATAGTATTTCTTACTTTGGATTCATTGTTGCTATCCCTATAAGATGTTGCAAAACTAGGTGATACTTTTAAAAATGTTGTCAAGCTGCATATAGCTTGGATAATGATAAACTACATAAGTAGCACACAACATTATGTAAGTCTTTGTAAGGTTTCAGCTGAAGTCATGATGGACAGTCTAAGACATATATGGCAGCTCATAAATACATATGAGTTTATATTAATGATATTCACATGATAGTTGTCTGTTAGAATGTAGGATGTTAAAAGGAAAATAACTAAATTTGTGAGATGAAATAATTAAATGAATGGATATACTGAGAGCACATGGTGCAGAGCAAGAATTGAATGATCCTGATCGACTGCAGTTTGGCGTATTGGTTAGGATTTGAAAATGTTGTATATGTTAGACACAGGTCTAAGGTTTGATTTTGAATAAGCAGTCTGAGTTGCTTGCAAATAAACTTAAGAAGGTGTTCTCTAAAATGCCTGAAGTTTGTATCAAAATTAAAAATCAAAGAGTTATGATTGGTTTGTGCATGGAGAGACTGAAAGTATGTTGATGGTGGTGTGACCTGAAAGATATTTTGAATTGAGGTGCCTAAGGTGAAAAAAAGTTTTGGGGGACATAAATGACTGGCTTAAAGCTGGAATGAAACAGAAACTATTAGTATTTTGGACAACTGAGTAAATTATAATCATTATCTCATAGCAGTTCTCTCCTATGTTTAGTTAGCATTACATCATCACTGCAATAGCTACCCTACTATAGGGATTAGATGCCTTGCAGCCATCAATGAGTAAAAAAAGGGAGAGAGAATTGGAACAGTATCTGATGTCAAGTCTGAGTTTCAGTCTCTCGTTCCAATTCTCTCTTCCTGTTTCCCCAGGAGGGATTGGGAATATCTTAATTATATCCTTTATTACCCCCGTATTCTTTTAAAAAAATTTTAATTTTACATTTTCTTGTTTCACATTATTACATATTTTTTATATTTATGTTTAATACAGTTTGCTCTTTTGATCTTAAAATTACGTTGGTAGGTACTTTTTGAATTACATATTCGGAGTTAAGCTATACAAATGTGTTATTTTCTTCTTTCTTCTCTTCTTTCTTGCTTTACAAAAATTTTAATTTTCTTCCTAGTGACTTCTTCATTCTTATTTACTTTTCTATTCCTTTTAATTTATCTCTTCTTTCTTTCTTAACAGTTTTATATCTTTATTTCCTAATTTATTGTTTATTTATGGATTTATCCTTTTTCTTCGTGGTATACCCACGTATTGTGTACTATTGTAACTAGTATATCCTCTAGTTACAATAGTGTATATCTTCTAGTTACAACGGATTAATATGTGGTACTGAATCCTACTACCCTTTTCCTACTAAAATATACTACTAAAACTTGACTCTGATAATCCCATTGGATTGGTTTTTCTTTGCCGGAAGTACATCTTGTCTTTGAGTCGCTTTTTGGTTCATTTATGGTAATTCATTCGATGATTTGATAGTATTTAACAGTTTTACAGGAGGGAGAGCTAAGTGATGCAACATGACAGGAAACGGCTTGAGTTGGGGAAATGTGTTCAATCTGATGAAGTGATATTCCAACGTAACAACTTTTTCGTTGAAACTAATGATTTTTTTCCGTCATTAGTTCCATCAGTAAGATGTCAGAGAGAAAAGATTTATTCAGAGAGAAATTACGTTTCAAGATACGACTTCTCACTTCTTATTTTCCCTCAATCCTTTTTAATCTATGACATTAAATTTTGGGACACATGGAAAGTATTTATGATTGTCACATGGGCTAAACGTCACATTTCGTTACACTTCACATCATCACTGACTATCAAGTGAGACTAGTTTAAAGTTAATTAAAATTATCCTAGCCAGAATGATTTAATTCAAGCCGTTAGTATGCTTATCATTTTAGCCTATTTTCATATACAGACTTGATTACGTACGTCAAGATACAACGTGCTCTTTGGAATATCGTGGTATTAGTTCCTTTAAAACATGATAAAACTGGTATATTTATTGCATAATGAATACACAGGTAACAGTTTATATGATATATTTTCTTTTGATAGCACTAGAATACAGTCCACATGTTGAAACGAGTGCTCTAAACCACTCAATAGTTCATAGCTTCTCATAAACATAGCATAGTACCCCATGGAATCGATTAAATGTGTTATTGTTAATTGTATTTTTAACGATACGTAAAACTTAGAACATTGTTGCCATTTGTAATGTTCTTTCAAAGACTGAGTCTCACGCCTACCAACAATTGCCGCCCTCGCCAAGGGTTCAATTGCACATGGGCGGCTCATTACTCGTCGCTGTACGTGAACTTAATAGGCCTACTGAGACGCAAACGTTTCTCCTCGAGGTTAATACGGCACCCTAGAGAACCGTATATGTTGGTCTCTGATGGGGATAGCTAGTAGCATTCCCCATGTGTAGGAACGATAGTCAAATGTTCTCGTGATATACGAAGATTAATCGAACCAGTAGGATATTGTATAACATTCTATGGTAACCGTGTTTTTTTTCTATGCTATTGTACCTTTCCCACACTAGCTATAACGGAAGGGAATGGTGAATATGGTAATTTTCATCTGATTTTGCTTGAAATTTACGAAGAAATTGTGAGGAGATAATGAGAACATGGGATGTGCATTGGGGGCGTAAGATACAGTCAAGGAAGTTTGTCAGTGATGGAATAGCAGTTAGAATAGAAGATAAAATATACCATATGATCACTAGCACCACGATCGAATAAAAAGTTCTCCGGCCATAGGAAGAGGTATCCCTCGTTCACGTACTATGTCATTCATATGCCCGATAAATATACGTGCGGCAATTTTCCTGATATTAACACAATGGTGATCGACAACCTATAACATGAAACATTCACTAATGAATATGTCAATCTGCTGAAAGTGCATCATTCCTTCCGGAACTTTGATAATATCTTTTATTGGACTATTTATTGAAAATCATGAGCTTCTTAAATTTCAGGAGGGTAATCAACTTTTCCCAAAATTTAAAATGTCAGTTGATAATGGAAAACCATCGGTCACGGACCTTGTCGCCCCATCCTGGTCTGGACATGTGCCAAAAATTTATTTGGTCTTCCTGTGGAAATTAGAGTTTTATAAAGTTCTGGCGAAGGCTTCCGAGGTGTTCCATGCAAGGTTTTCGGTGCTCCACCGTGTCCGTTGTCATTTGCTGACGACAGTTTCGACCTGAAGATGTTCTGTCGTA
>WURS02437195.1:0-33584 GCA_011762765.2 Rhinocypha anisoptera | reverse complement strand
GGGTTCCTATCTTCCCCCTCTTCTCTCTCCTCGGCAGAAATGTAGTTCATATAGAAAAGTAGGTGATAGTTAGTATTCAGATTTGAGTTAAGATTTATATTTATATAAGGCTAGGCAGTTGTGATCTGAAATTCATCACAAACCTACTTAAACTGCTAGATTGTTATTCATAAACATCATTCATATGTATATTAAGTCGGGGTGTAGACCAGAAACTAAGAACAATGATATGTTTAAATTAACACCAATACCTGTTTGATAACACGTTTTATCACCAGTTTGAAATTAAAGAATTTTGCGTAATGTAATTATGCATTTGTGCACATGATCACGTTTCCGATTTAGATAAACGTCATACCTATAGCCCAAGCCTTTCAGGGAATATAATAAACGTAATTACGAAGGGCAAAATGAAAAGGGTTTCCAAAAGAAGTGTTTTCAGTGATAAATCGTATGTTGTCTAATTTTTAACATTATGGAACGTAATAACATGATCATTACATGCCAAAGCCCTGTGTGTGGTATACATTTTGCATTTCTACTTAAATAAAGCACACATTGAGAAGTTATGCTAGACTTTTAGTTTATGTAGATGTGTGTGGCAAGAGTTACATGTGTAGTTTTGAATTAAGGTACATAAACCATCTCTATTAATATCTTCTTCATTATCTTAATGTATCTTCAAAATATCACATGGCATTAAGTTACAAGTGAACAAATGGAGGAGACATTATTCTTAAAATATGATGGCGTCCTTAAATAAAGTCTCACCATGTCCAAACGCCTAAATTCTAGTTATATGTATAAGTTAGTTTGTCTCCCTACAGAAATATGCTTTTCATTAAATCTATTCTTAATTTAAAAACCAGAAAGGGGAAAGCTACATATTTTTTTAAATCCTTACTACATAAGTGGCTAAAGAGTTACTTCTATATTCTATTTTTCAAGGAACTAGATATGCCATTATGAAACCTTGCTCATGAAATTCGCGTAGATTGGACCACACCGCTGATAGAAAAATTCGCTGAATTACAAACATCTCTTAATTACAAATCACATAAAAACTTCGTAACATCGATGCACTTCTTAATTGCAGTGATAATAAAATTATCTAGAAAAAGAAGATCTTGTCATTAATAGTAGGTGTGGGCATGCGAATAACCATAAACAACCAGGAAATGCTCAAACGAAAGAACGAAGTTTTTTAAGAATTAGGAGAAAATAACCCTTTATTTATTTCACTAGCAACAATATTGTCGATTATCATTTAAAATTGCGATAATTATCTTTAAAAAGCTTACTTGATAAAATTCTACACAAAAAGATTAACGAGTCCCCCCCCTCTTCCAACGTATTCCAGCCATGGTTATAATATAAGTCCCCTTTAGAAAAGCTCCTGCTAATCTGCATCATCCATGGCAGGGCTACTATAATCCTTTCGAATCCACTAACAAGGGTGAAGAAAGGCATAAGAACACACAGAATCCACATGGAAATTTACTCATTTATTTTTCACCACTTTGAACTAATGTAAAATCGAAATAAATAAAACGATTTAGACTCTAAGATCAGATTGCAGCCGTAAAATTTTATAAATTGTTGGATAGAGAAATATTTCCCTTGAGAAAACTAAGAGCAAAGAGAAACTGTATTCATAGCAAGATAAAGATTTTTCATATAATTTCAGCATCGTTACTTAAGTTCCTGGGTAAGGGTAATAACCCTGTTATGCATAAAATGTGTCCTATAAGCCAAGAAAATTCCTGTAAATTTAAAGCTATCAATTTTGAAATTATTTCACTTCTAAATTAGATACCTGTCTACCTATGCCTAACTACAATAGGAACCTCAAATTCGTTAGCATATATTTGAATACGGGCAAATTATTTCTTGGTATTACATTATATAATTCATAGATTTAAAATCATAATTATTTCAAAAGGTGATTGTCTCGCTTACTCCAATATATTTGTGTTATTATAACTAAGTGAACGCTAGGCAGTTAATTTTTATTAAAGTCAAAAGCGATAATTAAAATTTATACACATCTTGTATAATAATATTAAGACTGCAACACCATGATTAAATTTTTTGAAGTTTTGTTCTTTCTAGATCATAGAACTTATAGATGGAAATCAAAATAATCTTAAACACTAAAATGATGTAGCTTATAACAGTTTAAAATAAATTTAGGAATTAAAAACCTGATTAAATGAGAACGGAAATAATTTTAGACAGCAGTATATTTTCAGCAAAAAGCTTGTGAAACCATATGTAACTTAATTCGCCTTAATTCGTGAAGTTTAAATTAATATTGATGTGAAAAATGTTATTGTTGAATCAAGTTCTACCAAGTCATAAATTATTGTTACACACTTTCATGATGAAAGGGACAAATAGAGCGAATTTATTACTCACCCCAGGATCCGCTAATGTTATAGTCTTTGGTGTGATTACTGGACAAGCTCCAAGACTGACTTTTTGACCGTAACATTTTCCGGCAAAGAAAGTTATAAATGTTGCTATTACTATTCCGTACTTCAGCTCCATAGCAAAACTTCAAATCCTGCAGAAAAAAATTAGATATAAAATTAAGAATTCATAATTAATTATCTATCATGCTAGGTTAAATTTCATTATCTGTAGATGTGTACCTATTGAATTAATAAAGTAATTTTTGCTTTTTAAAAGTCAAGAATTACAATTAATTGATACATTTGAAAGATTCGAGAAATGGTTATGGCCAAGACTTTGTGGAAATCCATGTTGATAACAACATGGATAACAACAAATTTTCGCAAAAAAATCCTTCTCCCTGAATGGTATTTATTTAATGATATAAGTAGTCAAAAATTGGAGTTGACAGAGTTTTATATATGAAGCTGCCTTCTAAATGTCTGTCTTTTGCATTATCGAAGTTAATTTCTTGCATGTTTAAAATTAGTTTTTCGATCTAAAATTAGTTTTTCGATCTAAAATTAGTTTTTCGAATTAATGTATGCCATCTTTTACGAAACGGATGGTAACAAACGTAGATAACATCATTATAAAAATGATTATACAATCTAAGCATTTAAAAATATTCACTGTATTATTTTCAAAAACGCTTTTACATTCACTTTTCCGGTGTACTTTTTGACATCAAACTAAATAATAAAGGGAAATAAAATATTTTTGAAACAAGTTCTTGCTGAAATTCAACGCTTTTCGGAAACCAATTGCAACATATTGAAATTTTCTATTGCTAATATATTTATGCTCAAATCCATCTATTGCCACATTGAGAAATGAAAATGATCAAGAGTCCACATATTAGTTGGATCACAGGTACATCAATTCTGATTCTTCCTGATTCAGATATATCTTTCCACTGTCGTTGAGATTCGAGTACTACAAGGGCAAAAAATATCCATCACGTCATAAAATATTTTTATCCCGTAATTCTACTTGGCATGCATTAAACATGCCTAGTAATTATCACGAATTCAGCTGAGGTAGTAGTTCAAATATTTCCGTAAATGTTAAGCACTGTACCAGATACTTGTAATTTCTGATAAGAACACTGTCTATAACTGAGAAACACTGCACTCCAAACACAAATAATTTCACCACTGCCACAATATCGTTGTACGTCCCCCCTGCCACACGCTCTTGCGGCGGTTTGCAGGTTATACGTAGAAGTAGATGTTAACTGAAAGGTTGACCAATGTAATCATCCATGAATTTATAAAAGTTTGTATCACATACACTTTGCACATCAGTATCGATATACAGGTATTCGTGTCTAAGAGATGATTAATATGTTAAATATTACCTCGTTATATCAGTAATAGATAGCACAGGACCTCAGATGCTCACCGAATTCAAATATAAATTACAAATTTTGATCAGTGGGTTACTGTAAATGCGAAATCATTAATGTATCGATTAGCTTTAAATAAACTAGGGAATTAGTGCCTCCTACCTGCTTCTTAAAGGGTGTTCCCAGATGAAGTAAAAGGCCAATGAACTGAATTTCGTCTTTTATACTGGGAACCGTGAAGAAAAAAATCGACCCTACAAAGCTTACCTCATTCTTTTCTCTCACACCACCCCTCCTTTCCCTTATTGTCCTCGGATTCCCAACCGGTTCCATCGCTTATCAAATTGCGCGAATCGAATTACGGAAAATATATATACTGTACCCAGGCTAATGCACCCAAAAGGATCCTCCCACTCCATTGATCGCGAACCCGAAACCCATAATTCTCTAGCCTTACCCCATTAATCTCCGATCCCCACACTTATGTCGGAACATAAGCTTGGAATTTTATCACTTCCTAAAACGCGGAAATCGAAATAACACTTTACTTCAATTTCCTATAATTGATATAAAAAGGAAGTAGAAGTGTAATGAACAATTTTCGGTGAATGAAAGGTAGCAATTGATATGTATCCTGACACATCACTCAATAATATTAATTCTCATATGTGATTCACAATTTAATGATTAAGAAAATTTTTCGAATACATCAGAATAAAAAACATGACTTAATTTTGAGAGTGAGCAATTGTTTTCTTAATCGTTTATAAATATTCGTCTATTATATTTTGCATCATTATATTATATCACTCGTCACTGGTCATGAATTTAACAAAATGAGTTAATTATGGCAAAAATTAGGAATAATAATAAATAAAAGTTGAGGTGAATCTCTCCTAGAAAAAACCCATCTCGCGGAGCTACTTCATTCTCTGAAACTTTCTTCATAATTAATTAACTTCTCGTACAGTTTTCCCTTCACATTTGGAAAAATGTTTTGGATGTTAGAAACTTCTACCCACCCATTACCATACATTTGCACTCATAAATCTGCATTCAATAAAAAATGCTTCATTAAAAATTTCTGGTTTTTACATGTCATGGGTTCTCATATGAAACGAATGTGCCTTTTGCATGATCATCCCTTTTCCGGTTTATCTAATCTGAAGCATCCTAATCTGGAAGCAATAAATGATGAAATCTCAATTTTCTCCACACAACTAACAATTAAGGTAATAACCACATATTATTATTATTTAATTCCCTGAAGGAAAACCAGAGTGTTATTAGGCATATTCTAAACAAATGATCAATGAATGCCTATGGCCTAGGTATTTTTATATGCTAAGGGCTTTGCTTAACTCAGTAACCAAATATATTTGGTGTTATATTTTGAGAGTTCTATAATTAAATTTAAAAAATAAATTGATTGTCCAAATAAATGTTTCCTTCGTAGAAATAATTTTTAAATATTTATTCCATCATAAGCTTATAATGAAAAATAAGATAGGGGTTTAAATAATTTATTTATGCTCACTATAATAGATGATGATGAAAAGGATAAACTAAATCACGTTTTTATATATGCGTATCAAGCATTAATGTATATCATTTTGATTGGTGATTTGTTGGTGCATTATAAAATACCAGCTGGCTGTGGTTTTACTCGATGAAACATTCAAGGTCGTCAGTTGAAATTTTCTTTTATTGAGTGAAACAGACTGTGGCATAACAATTCTTTAAACATCTCTAATTACTGCAAGCAACGAAAAAATTTGTATTTCCACACAAAATAATTTAATTAATTTAATTATGATCCAGGTTTTTGACGCTTAGCGTCATCATCAGGTGTGCATACAGAAAATTTCTGTATGTGATGATGACGCTAAGCGTGGTAACCTGGGTCTACATTAAATTATTTTGTGTGGGAAATGAAAAGCGTTATGTTTCTTGGAGTCATTAAGCAGTTCCACAAAGTTACGCCTGAAACCATTTCTTCTATTTCGGATTACGTTTAGAATATACTCATACCAAATGAAAAAAATTTCTCTACCCCATTTTTTCTGACTCGAGGATGTAAAATAAATATAACTGACTTCTAGGAATCTGAAACTGCAAATTTTCTCGCAGATTTTATTTAGGCTTCAAGAAGCCATTGAGATGAAATATAAAATCTATATAAATACGAGATGGAATATAAATATACAGCTGACATAAATACTGCGATTGATTTTGAGTAACAAATAATTAATATTGAAAGAAAATTCTGGATTATCGTTGCTCCAGGTTAAACAATTAAATGGAAGCAAAGAGAAAAATATGATATAAAAGGATCGTATGCATGTGTAAATACGTGCGAAAGATAATGATCGGAATTTTACTACTTCCCATTTTATTACTTTTTTTGTTGTATCAAGTCTGGTTTAGATCTTCAGACGGGGAGGAAGGATATACAAGTATAGGAATCGAAGGGATGAAAAAATATTTCAAGTGTCACTAGTTGAAACTTGTCTTATGAGCCTAAACTTCCTCCAGCCATTCCATTCCCATAATTGCATATCCTTCCTCCCCGTCTGAAGAGCTTAATAGATAAACCAGACCCGAAATAACACAATAAAAACTAGTGAAATATGATTCAGTATTTTAAAATACTAAAGTCATCTTATTCCCTAAGAAAAATTGGAGACTGTATTTGATTTTCCGTTATCCAATGAGGTGACCATTTCGTGCCGTCGTGAGTGTAGAAGTGTACGAGAAAATTTTTTTCAATATTTCGGGGTAAAAATATTTCTCGAAAATTATACATGGGAAAGAGGAATCAAGTTGACAATTATGACATACATGACTAGCAGTCGATAGGCCCATCTACATTAGTTTCTTGCTATTCAAAGAAAAAGGAAATCCTCTTGGCGTTGCCCGTGAGAAGAAGAATATTAAGGATTATAAATACCGTTGAATAAGAAAGGGAAGCATTTAAAGAAATTTAGAAGAAAAATAGTAATTCAGTAATAACCATGAAATCATGTGATGCATTCGAAAAAATATATGAAAAGATTAACGCAAATTGGCCCAATAAAAAGGAAAATAATTATTCCAGTAAATATTTTGTTTAGAATTATTGGAATCAAATTTCAGTTTTCTATTAATAACTGGTAATTGGAATAGTTTGTGTTTCCTGGTATCTAGATGTATCCCAGTGATTGTGACAGATATCTTTATGTGAAGAATAACTTCTTTAAATAAATTTCTGAATATTGTACGGAGGCAAAGGATATACTACTCTTTTGCTCAAGTAAATATAATACAAGAAGTAAGAAACCGTCTCAGGCTTAACTTGGTGGAAATACTTCATTGTGAGAGAAGAAAAATTTGCTGCTTTACGACCCGGGTTTCGTTGCGTAGCGACATCATCATTTGTCCACCTGATGATGTCGCTACGCGAAGAAACCCGGATCGTAAAGCAATAAAATTATATGTGGAAAATGCAAAGTTTTTCTTCTCTCACCCTAAATATAATACACTTTGCCAAAATATTATAATCCTGCGAGGAATCCTTTTTATCACTCTAGTCTTGTTTGAAAATTTTAATATCTTGATATTATAATATTTACTGAAATATAGCTAAAAGATTGTAAATTATCATCTGTTCAACTACATAGATATCAAATATTTGCTAAACGAAATAATAACTATTTTAGAGTGGTATTGGAGATTAATTTTCGAAATATGTTTGAGTTACATCGTTTGGCAAAGATGTTGGAGACTTGTTAAATGCCCTTCTTATCACGGTAGAACTGACCAAGATCATAACATGAGGAAGGCTGTGGAACAGATAGATTTAAAATGTAATTCTTCCTCGAGCGATTAGAGGACATAATAGAGATGGATCGTAAAGGAAATATTTAGGTGATTAGGGAGCTTATTTTCTAGTCTCCTCTTTTCTTATTACAAATTCCAATGATTGCTTATATTAATCCTGCAGGAATTTATTTTTAATTAAAAAATGAGAGGTCATGGTGCCCCAATGGGCAGAGTGCTTGTATACTAACCAGGAGTCCGGGGTTCGAGACCCGACCTCCGGAAACCTCCAGCTAAAACCAAGCTGACTGATTTTTCGGATACCACATCTTCGTGGGAAACCACAGGCGGCACATAGAAAGGAACTGGCCCCTCTACCCTGATGTGTGAATTTCCACACGCCCCGAAGGCTTATTACTAGGTTAATTTTACATTTTTATGAAGACTCACGGTTAGGAAAATTTAAAATGAAAAGCAGATCAGTAAAACAAATTCATTAAGGAATAATTTTCTGCTCGCTAGAAACCCTAATACAAAGCATTTATAATATTACGTAAACATCTGCAAAAGTACAAGTTTGAAGTATCTTCTTACTTCAGAGTATACTTCTTAAATATATGTAAATCTCCAAAGGATAACGACATTTATTATCACAGTGTTAGAACAATCGGCTCCACTAGCTCAAATAACTCCATTCAGGTCTTCAATCTGGAGATTGTGGACTTAATTAAATTTGAGTAAAAACAGTTTTTGTTTAACCAATTATTTTGATCTTAAATAGTTTCATTTCCTTTTCCTAATGACACCCTTTTCTAAGTAAATTTAATTCTATCAAAATTGTCAAATAGTTAAACTTATTGATATGAGCTCCAATAAAGTCAACAAATTGTAAATTAGAACAATGATTATCGTTGAATTTAAGCAGGTCATGCTTTATAACTTCAGTTATTAAATACCTCCCAAATGAATCATATTTCTGGGGTTCTTCTGGACCTCACCTTCCATTTCCATCATTTTATTTATACCTTTTCTCCCAGTATGAGGAGTAGTTATTAGTGCTGACCAAACTTGAAATCATACGATGAATATCATGTTTCATTGTGAAAAACAATCCTTCGTATTTCCTAACGCTAACTATTTTTATCTGATATCAATTTGTAGCCAAACATGTGTTATTTATATGCGTATAAATTTTAAGTGACAATTTGTAGTTATATTGCTAAAAGTTAAGTTGTTTGTATGAAGAATAATTACTATGTTATTTTGCTATCTTAATATTAAACAATGCTGTTGCTCGATCAAAGTTACATTATTGATATTATTAATACCGTGAATTTTTGGCCATCATATTTCAATGTTTTAACTACGTTGATATAATATATATATGGATCTATCATCCTTTATTTAATAATTGGAGGACGATAGAAAGGTGAAATGTGTCCCTGATTGAAGGATAACCCACTGAATAAGGTAGGTTTTTGATGAGCTCAAAGTTAGATTTTGCGCACTACATCTAACTTAATTCCTCTACACATCTGGATACTTCCCAACACCTATAGTTCTATCCAAAAAGCCTATTCTCTTCCTACCCCTATCTCGCTTACCCAATATCCTACCTTATATTACAGCCTTCAAAAACCCATCGCCTGTGAGTACCTTATTCGTCCATCTTTCCTGCCTTCGTTGCATTTCACGCAACAATTTCCTCTCTTCCCCTACCGTCCTTACCACCTCTTAGTTTTCTTCTCCATCCATCTCACCTAAAATAAATCACTATACGTTCCTAGAGGTTGAATTTTCCTGGCTTCGTTTTCTGTAGAGTTTGGTGAAATAATCAGATTGGTTTATCTACACATCTAGATTGGTTGGTCTACATATCTAATTCCTTAATTTCCAAACTTTTATTCCCGGAACAGAAAAAGAAACTGTCTTCAAATTCTGGGCTCGTAAGCTTGAGATCAAACGTTATAATATGAAGAACCTCCACCCCTATAATAAAAACCCAGTAGGAAGTTAATAGTGATTAGGGAATACCTTTCTTTGTGTTTCATGGAAATGAAACATATTTATAACTAGTAATTATATTTAAAACATACTAAAATATTTATTATACATTTTAGATAAATTATTTAAGTTATTTTCTTTATACATTTATAACATATATGTCACAATTATAACTTTAGCAAAGAACCATATGATGATCAATAGTTAAAATTATATAGTTCCCTAAACTAAAATAGTATATATGTAAAGTACTATGAAATTTTAGCAATATAATTGATCCACTGGTATAAAGCCGAATCTGGAAAGATTTTTTGAAGCTATAGTCCTCAGAGCCGACTCAACAGCAGAGGGCGCAGGTGATTTCTGTCTCATTAATATAACCAAGTTCTCTGGAATAAACAAATGTAGCATTATAAAAAAGTAATGATAAAATAATTTAGTGAAATAATATAAAAATTTAGATCAGTCTTCATTTTTAAAACAAATGGAGGTTTTAGCTTCTTGCATTCAACAGAATAAATGACAGGACAGGTTTCGACGATAATCTTCATCTTTTGGCCAGATGATGAATATAGTCTAAATCGATCGTGTATAATTTATTCTGTAGAAATGCAGAAAAGCTACAACTTCTATTTGTTTCATTATAGAACTACACCTGGTGACGGCCTCCTCAGAGATTTTTTTCATTTTTTCCTTTGATATATAGAATAAGCCGTAATGAATTCATTTATTTAGGCTTTTGAAATAATATTTGGATATACTAGATACATATGTAATGGTACATTTATATAAGTAAATCTATATAGATTTACGTATATAATTGTTTTTAAGTATATCTCACATCTGAAGATATATTGTTGAAAAAATCCGTAGAAATAAAAAAGAACCCTCAATTCTTTTTTAATTTTCGGTGGGTGCATAATCTCCTTTGTAAGGAAGAAGAGTGAATATAATTGGACAATATTTTAACATTAATTATTGTAGCTATTTACTAGGATTGATATTACTGATTACCAGCGTGACCTTTGCGAAAAGAGCTGAAGCACAGCCATATAAAAAGATGAAAACCAATATGATGAAATAATGAAAGAACCATGACCAAAGAGAATTTCCCCACCGAGTCCGGGAATCAAACCATAGATCTCATATTACTTTAACTTGGCAACCGTTTTTGTATAAGTTGAGCTTCTATAGGACAGATATAATGAAAGAGAAAAACAACTTTTAGCTAATATTGCATAGGTTTACAATTTCTTTTTTGGAGTCATACGGAATCGGATTTTAATTAACTAAGGAATAGTGTTTCCACGGTCGGCCAGGGCTCATCCGTAATCTCTTCCCTGTAGTAACTCTTTAAAGTTGTGTGTATCTTGAGAAATACTGATTGCTCATAAAAATTTCCCACCCCTCTTTAGGCACCCTCCTGTGGCTATACATTGCCATTCTCATCTGAATTTCATTGATATCATTTTCCCTTGGTCCCCCCGTTCTCTTTTTATCTGACACTTTTCCTTTTTTAATATTTTTTCAAATTACTTACATTTCATTATCTAAAAATATAACTTTTATTTTCTCCTTGTCATTTACTGGTTTCTCTCGATATGGAATTTTAAAAATTCTCCATTAGTTTCTCATTCCATCAAACTAATTTCTAGCATACTTTTCTCGGCATAAATTTATGCCGCTTCCAGGTTGACTGTCTCCATCATCCCTACAGTGTAAAATCGCCATATAGAAAAATGTTCCAAAGTGGGTTTTTGTAAAATCCTTCCTATCATTCAAAGATATTTCTGCAAAAGCTTCCAATTTTAATTTCTCACTGTTTTGTAATTACGTATTTATAAGAATTTTTCCATCATTTAATAATAGTACTTACGAACATTGTCGGACTCTCTTTCTTGGCACGTCCAGAGAACTCCCCATGAGTTGTAGTCAGTTCCCAGAACCAAGTACTCCTTTGGGGTTGGCACTGAAAGTAATGAATAGGACCCGTGTGTTCATTCAAGAAAGAGAACACTACATTTAAAAGAGAGCATTTTCCGTCAAGGATGTCGAATAAAATGAGATGAGTAATAATTTTACATTTACAATTTAAAATTGATATTCTGCTTATATTACTACTTTATTTGAGTTATTCAGGGGCCATATAACTCAATATGCTACAGAGGAAGACTTTCGCTGGAGTTATTCTCCTAAAAATGAGTTACCTTATAAATGGGAATTATTCAATAAACTACAAAAATATTCATAATACGTAACATAAAGTTTTAGCTCCAGCATGTAAACCTTAGAGCATTTAATATTCTAATAAATTTTAGTTTATTTTAGCCAAATTTAAAGATATACAATGCATATCTAATGGATATATCTACAATGGATATTTTATGTACATAAATATATAGGATGTAAAGACTTCGTTATATAAATGACACTCCATACTTAAATCTTTTGATCATTAAAAAATTGACTATAACGTGAGACTTTAGTACATAAATACAAAAATATATAATTCACACATTTTCAACCGTGGCATTTCATAGTAACAAAATTTAAATAGTGACTACTTTAGAAGCATTTTCACCTCTAAAGACGCAATTATTTCATAATACAAATATGTGAGACAAAAATTTATCTGTGATTTATGTCACTATATTGGAACCTTTGATTAAGAAAAGTAATCTATCCATGTGAGAGTGTAAAACAAAGTAAAGTAAATAATTTAATATAGTCTACTTTTCTATACTCAACCAATTGTTAGTAGGTGTTTACGGACCCTAGCCGTATTTACGAAAAACTTGTACAAATGTCCATGTATTTCGTTTATTCAATCTATTTTACATTGTTCTATCGGAATCTTAGCGGAGAGAGGTAAGTTTCAAGTACAACGGTGCCAAATGAAAAGATAGTAAATCACTCGAGTAGTACAGAGGTTAAGCTAGAAGTTACAACTAAGGAGATTTTTATTTCTTAAAGGTATTGCCTTCCCAGTTATAAGTTAAAAATCATCAATAATTAGAAAGGTTTAATTATTTCGGTAAGATCTGTAAGAAGAATGATTATAGTGACAATGACTTTTGAAGAAAAATTCTTTATTTAAGGAATTTTGTTTGAAATGAAAGGAATTAATACATGAGAACTAATTGAATATTGAGCATTATACTTGAGAAAACCCTAATACGGAAGATAGCGTTTTACATACCGGTCTTAGAGTAAACATTTGGTTTGGAACCACTTTAACTGTGAATGTGTCAAGGAATGGTTTAAGTGTAACAATTAAAAAATAAATAAAAAAGTGATGGGAAAGGTAATGAAGTAGATATAATTTTTGGAAAAAATCCGAAGAAAGTAGGAAACATGGATGGAAGGGATACACAGAAGATGTGAGTTGATGAAGATTATAATAGAGGGTTTAAAAAGGTAAGGGAGTGGAGGTAGGAAAGAAAAAGTGAATTGAGATATTATGATACTAGGAAGTATTCAGAGATGAAGAGGGGTGTAAAATTGGGTGGAATAGGATTCTTTTTCTACCTGAGTTCATAAAATACATATTCTAATAATCTGATCCGTAAACTGTTTATCGTAAATAAAATTGTCTCTTCATAAGTGGAATTTAACAAGAAATTGCAGAGAAGTAAGTTTATGTCTGTAGTCACAGAAGACACACATAATATAGTGTATCTACGTAGTTTTACATAATGTGATGTCTCCTGCATTATTAACATACGTAAAAGAGACATTTTCAAAATATTAAATTTCTACCGACTACGAGCCAGACGTGCAGAATACTTACTTAGAAAAGGCAAGGACACGGAGAGGGTACCGCTACTCCCTGCTACCTTTGCCGAACCTCTTGTCATAGAAGTCATGAAATTTCTGAAAAAATTGTTCATTTATTTTTTAAAATTCTCCGCATTCACATACAATTCCATTATTACCACAAGAATAACATACACTTACAATGTGTTCTTTCCATTCAACTCCAAATTCATCACTCCATTTATTGCGTCTGAAAATTTAAATTTTGTGCATCTGTTTATATTTTCGAATATGGGGAAGAAATTTCCATATTCGAACCACTCCCCTTTAAACTGAAAAAGACGGAGGATTTAATAGCCCAATACGTGCATAGTAACAGTTCTCACTTTAAAAATGTTACTTCATAAAATAGTTTACCTTCCTTTTTTTTTCTTATAATCTTTTTTAACCCTCACTTGAAGGATCATGGTGTCATCTTGTGTAAGAGCTCAGATTTATTCTATTTATAAGTAGGATGTTAATTTAACGCGACTTAAATTATATGAAATCTTAAAAATCGTGGTAAATATGGATATACGCAAAATTCGATGTATCACTATATATAATATGCAATTGACTGCGTTAGTTATTGATGTTAAAAATTCTTTTTCAGACAATAAATCTTTGGAATTAGGATTGATGGTATAGTTGCTACGATAAAATGGTGGATATTTCTTTTTATTTAAAACAGCTGATAAACTATTATAATTCATTAATAATTCTGTTCTTAAACGCATTAAATATCACATAGGAATAGAATGTAAACATTTTAAGTATCATTGAATAGGATACTAAAAACCTATGAAAACTGGATTATAAACTGAAAAATATGAAGTTTAATTTAAATTTCATAGAAATTTTGTTGAATTTAATATGACCTGATATCTTATCTAAACGTCAGCTGAATGAGCTAAAACTGCACTTGCATAATTAAAAAATTGATTTCGCTCTGTTTGAATCAGAGGAATTACTTAACCTTAATACTGAATTATAAATAATATTCTATAACTCGGCTACCTTAATGCCTTTATGAAAATAGTAATAAAACCTTCATTCAGTTATTTGTAGAATGAAAAAATTAATCTGAAAATGAATTCATAAATATTTTATACTCCCGTTAGTAGGTTTGCAAGAACTTATTAACATCCTTCTAAAAAGGGTCTCATAAACATTCTTAAAATATTTCATGCCTAAGTTACTGCTATGTCTGAAAGTTAATTTTAATTTTTTATAGATCACATTTCACTTTAATTTGAGTAACTTTCTTAAGGCACATGTATTTCAATTTACTTATTGTAGCAAATAATGAACTCATATTATATCAAATGATAAACACATTATTTTAACACAAGTTTTAACTGTTGGTTATAAAATGCTATAAAATTTATTTTTTTTAAATTAGCGTAGGAAACCATACTCGGCTCTACTGTGTGGAACTCCTTCATGATGTATAGGATAAAGGAAACTGCAATTCCACAAATAACTTATTTAAATTAAAACAGTTATTTGTGGAATTGCAAAGTTTCCTTTATCCTATAAAATTTAGCGGCTTCGAATGTAGTCTAACCGCTTCACACATTCATGGACTTGAAAAGTTCACAGAATGATCAACTCATTCTTCGTTCCATTGAGTTCCTCGTTCATTTACACCATAGTATATTACATCCATGAAACAAAATTTTCATTTGACAATCTTATGAGAGAGATACGAGTATATTTTCCTTCCAACCACATATATGTAAAAATCAAATACTATTACTTCAATAGCTGGTTTCCGTAAATAAACAGTAATTGTTGTTTTTCATTGTATAACTTTAAGAAATTAATTTTAGTTTTTTTCGGCCTTAGCACATTCTTTCGAGATTAATATGACTTACCAATTTTGGACTGAAAGTCGAAACTGGATCCATCTTGGGACATGGGCCAGCAAATCTGCTTACAGTCCCTATGGAATGATCGACGTGCATGATTGTCATACTCAGGATTAGCAGAATATAACTTTCAAATTTGACCATTTCCCTGTAATTTCCATCATGATTTTATTAGATCATTTTACATCGGTAATCAAGGATCTAGACCGTAATCTACATAATCTAACTACTCTTAATACTGTTAACTTAAAGTACAGGTAACATCGTACTTATTGAAAATTGTACTACCTTCAATACTTAATAGAAATTTGTACTTCTTTGATAACCAAAGCACGAAGTTGGACGAAGGCAATTATTCCCTTTCTGTCGATATTTAATTTTAATTGTTTGTATCACTTCCATTAGATGTTGGCATGGTAACGTAGACACATACTTTATTCCTAAACTTAATTAAAGCTAACAAATGATAAGCATAAATTTTGTTTTTTGCCTATTTCTAGCAAAAGAAAATATTTTATGTTTTTAGTGAAGGGGTAAGAATGAATCAATTAAATATTCCGTTAGTCTTGTTCAAAATTAGTTAGCAAGGAGAATCTATATGATAAACTTCGATACAATTTTTGAAACTCTATACTCTAACGAGATTCATGTAAAATTTTCAGAGCCTAAACCTATAATAATAAAAAATATGTTTTGCTTACCTTTCTCTCCGTCCACAACAAGTTGAAAGCAAGATACTTTAACGGATGAGGGTCTTTTATTCAATTGACTACCTTTTATATCCGATAGTGGAAACTAATGCGCAGGCGCAAAATCTTTCTGCAGTCTTGGTCTTGGGAAAAAGGACCTTTCTCGTGATTTAAACAAGGTCGCTGGGGATGAGAGAAAATTAAACGGCCATCAAAGATGTGAAGTAGCAACACGAATAAATCATGGTGTGTGTCAGACCATTCAAATAAGCCCCTCTTCGACAAATCCGGGGTCGAGTGTCAAGGTCAGAAGGTTATCTTGTTGAGAGGACTAGACCTTAAAGCGGGAATCGTGAACATTCAAACAACATTTTGCTATCGGCGCAAACACTATGTAAAAATGTAAGTCCAACGATATTATCCTTAAACCGTTAGACTGCAAAATTTTCATTGCAATGAAATTAAATTCCAATTTTGGGATAATTTACAAGTACCGGTTTCACTAAAACCCAAAACTAAAACCTTTTTCAGTTTCCAATTTCACCAACAGAGATATGTTTAGTGAGGAATATTTTGTTCAATTTATGTGCACTCACGCTGGTGATAAGGGAAACCATATGGCAGCATGGATGCATGTCAGGCAAGATTATTGAGTATTTGTCCTGCAATCACTTTGAAACTTGATATTATTCTGTGGCAATAGTGATAAAAGTGGTGATTTTGGGGTAAATTGAAATCTCTTGGGTCTTTTAACGAGTGAGAGGCAAACTGGACACCAATTAACCTTTGAAAACGGTGTTAGTTCCAAAGAACTTATCCTAAAGTTTCGCCATAAGAGAAAAGAGATCCTTGAGTGAAAATGCTAAATCTCCCCTCCCTATACTCCTCAGAGACCTGACTTCAAACTTCATCGCGTGACAAGAATTAATTCATGCCAGAAGGCAAAGGTTTTATGTTCTTCATATCATTAGGTCATTGTGAAATCAATCCTTTTTTAAAGTATGACTTCCTTGCCGTGTGACCTCCCGTTATAGAAATTAAACTGGACGGGGTTTATACGTGATGTGACTGTCAATACATGCACACTTTTCATAGCAAATGCAAGAAATTTTATCACTAATAACCAATGGAAGAATTTACGGAACCAATTTTAATCATCAAGGTTTGCTTATTATCCCGACTATGCAGGCATTAACATGTCACAGGAATTGATAAACTAGCATTATTTTTGTATGAACTTTGAAATTGAATTATTGCAGCTTTTTAGGAGAGATAAAATCACTGAAGTTCATCGCTTGCCCACGGTCTTCGATACAAATCTACAAATAATTCATTGAGTGAATTTCTAAGTCATGGCTATATTAGTAAGCTCTACAAGGATTAGGTTTTTCACTTTCTATTGTATCCCTTCTACTTATCCATACAAATTATTATAAAACATTCTATTATAAATTTGGCAAAAAAGTGGGATGTTTATTCCTTTATGCAATAATTCTGTTTTATAAACCTATATATTTAGTTGGATAATATATATCGTACCTATATGACTATTTTTGTTCGTTAAGTTTATAAAAATAATAATAATGAAATTACCCTCGTATCGAAGAAGTATTTTCACAATGTTTATATCAAATTAACTTATTAGTTTACTATAAAATGCAACGAATTAATTTTAATAACAATTTTAAATGCCAATTTCCGCATTTTCGTACATATTTACTTCCACAAATTCAATATTTAAAAACCTTTTAATTATATTTATTCAAACTCGTGAGTTTAACATCATTCCAACGAAAAATTTCCGCACCATCAGGTTATTTATTAACCATTACAACACTATTTTATTATATTTTTCTAAATTGTATTTCCTGACATCCATTTACTCTCTGCTTTTGCATAGGCTTCGTCCCTGGGATTTCGTGATTTGTGTAACAATTAAATCGTGAGTGTTCACCATTTTTAATTATGCCTTTCTCGCCCACGCATTTTCAAGTGCTACAGAATAACCTTCTGATGATATTAGGTGATGAGAAAAGGTGCCAAGGATTCCATAAGGTCGAATAGGTATATCAAATAATTGACTAAGGTTCTCCCGTTATATTGAATGTTTGTTTCATCAACAAATAGTATTAAACTCCGGTACGATGAATGACCATTTGATGACTCTCGATTTTTCCAGATACTTTGTAAAATTGCGACATCTTGGATTATATGTTTAAATACTTCTTATGTACGATAGGTTCTCATATTTTAGGTCTATTAAATTATATAAATATAACCATTGAAACGTATTAATTTCAAAGAGCATCCTAGTACATTGGAAAGAAAATTATATAAAGCATATAAGTCGAACGTATATAAAAACCATATTATTTTCAAAACTTTCTTTCCAGTAGTAATCCAATAATACTGTAACACAGTATCCTCTGAAAAGTATTCTGTAATCGGTGAAAAGTTATATTACATCCAGCAAACTACTTGAGGAAATTGGTTAAGTAGAGACAAATATTTTCCTGAATCTTGGATGCAATTAATAAAAATATACGAATTATATAGAGAAATCCGGTGCAACTCCTGTAGTTATAGGATAAAAATTTGACAAACTAACGGAGGGTTTAAAAAGAGCAGGACTTTTGCTGTTAAGAGAGATGCTAATGACTCAATAATGAATTTCCTTACCTATGTTATTTTTCTAATTGCTATTTTGTAAAGGAACATTTTTAAGGAGGTTATAAGTACAAAAATACATAAGGATAAAATCATGCTTTGCTGAGTAGTTGTGCACGAATATCAACTTACATTTCCAACCAGTTAAACCAGTGTGTCACTAGATTTCGTGTCCTTATCTTGTCTAGTTGTCCAGATAACAAGGAAAAACATTTAGTAAGAATAATTGAAAGCACAAAATTGATAATTTAATTAGGATATAAAATGCAATACACCGCAAGACAAATTTATCATTTATTACTTTTCAAATAATATCAATTCCCATTCTAACCAATTCTACCAAAGACAAAATTTATTTTTTAATCAGACAAACAGTCGAAATCATTAGGGTTTGATGACGTTGATAGTTTGATAAAATTAAGTTCACTGTGGAGGCCGTCACTTGGTAGAAATATTACAGTTATTTAAAAAACCATCACTCTTTGATAAAACTGGTCGTTTTAAAATAAATTTAATTTTAATTGTAATACATTAGGTTTTATTTTTCCCTTGACCATTATAAATTATCATTATTGGTAATACAACTTTATTCTTAAGAACATAAATCTGCTTTTGTAATCTTTGAGAATATATTATATTCTAACTAAATATGTGAGTCTCTATCAAAAACAATTTTAAAATCCATGTAAACCATGAAATCCATAGAAATTCAGAAACATCGAATTTCAGGGCACCAGGAGGTACTCTGAAAGGTGAATGATACTATAATGAAATAAGTCTCTGTAATAGGTTAGAGCATTAAAATGTAAGCAAATTTATAAATAATATTTACTTCCACCACTATATACGCATCATCCAGAATGTTATCAGGGAATGTAGCCGAATTTTTAAAAAAATAGGCCCAAATTTAAAAAAATCATAAGTGATCATCCTAATTGGGAAAAAATTGAAATTAGTCCATCAAAAACGAATATTTCTCCACCCAATATAGTTACAAGAAATGATTTTCAGCTTAGTGAAAGACTGCCTGATTTAACAGATTCAAGAAATATTTCCAGCATCCTTTAGTTTGTCGATTAAGATTGATTGAAGTAATGAACCACAAAATATATCAAATTTTGCTATGAGGTTTCTTTTTTGCAAGTAAATTAATTAAAATACGGAAATAAGATGTTTTTGAAACATTTATATGTATGAAAATACAAAAAATAAAGAAAAAATCAATGTATTTTTAATCGTATTGAATAAATTCAAGGCTCCTCGGAATAGAAATAGTCCAGGAAAAAGAAAAAAACATCAATATTTTGTACTTTTTTTTAGGAATGGATGGAACCTGTTATATGTTTTGGATGGAACCTGTTTTATGTTTTTGTATCAACACGTTTGCAACTCGAGATGCCAAAAATCTAAAAGCCTAAATAATATTGATTCACAGATAATAAAATGTGGGATATCATTTGTAGGATTTTAAAATACCTTTAATTTGAGCTTTATTAAGTCCGATTTGATTAATTAGTTACTGCAAAATTGACGAAAAATCGTCAAACTGACATTTTTAAAAAGTAAATTATTTATCACAAAAGCAATTTTTTAAATGTTTTAATCATATTAAAAGCAAACTAATTAAATTCCTAATCGACTGAAATTGTGTAAAATAAAGTCGGTTAATTTTTTCTGAGATATGTTTATTTGTTTATCCCAACTCGATAACTGCGGCCCCCATTGTTTATAAAGAAAGCATATTAACTTTTTAAATCAATGAATAAGAAGTTAATATTTAATATTTTCATTGATTTTCATTACCATTGTAAAATATGTCAGAAAAGTTTAACTTATGTTATGGCTCTGAGAAATTTATTAGTTCAATAAGGTAATTTACGAGCATTTAAGAGGTTTCAATTCTATTTAGGCTAATCATAATTTTTCATTTTCAAAGTAAACATAAGGTAATTGAAAGACCTTAATGTATTTTAAAGGACCGATATTTCTTATATAACATTTGGTGAAGTTTTCCTGCATTTCAACAAGTTCTGATTTTTCGAACACTATTATAGTTCCCATTGTTATCCTTTTAGGTTCTTTTTTTTTGTTGCTTAAATTGTTCGTATTTGATTGTTGTACACCTATTGCGAAAAAAATTTTTTTTTTTCCTGTGATAAATTTCTTTACATCAAAAGAGATAAACATGATATCAAGGAGCATTATTTTTCTTAAATTTTTATTATTTTTGAAAGAGATACCGAAAGAGATATTTTTTTAAAATTACACAATCATCAAAAAAATAAATTTGATTAAATTTAAGTGAAATATTTTTGCATATTACTCATCTAGAGGATTTACTTAAGGTCTCCACCACTTGTTACATGGAATAAAAATACTAATATTTGCTTATGAACTGTTCAGGGATTGATTTTATTCCAATATTATTAAAAATCTGTGCACAATTTAATATGGCTTTCAAGCAAATGAACTTATATCAACGAAGTTAATAAAATTTGTTACAATAATTGCCAAAAATAACAAATTTTAAGTGATCACAAGTTCAATTTCAAGATTTCAAATACTCAAAAAATACTAAATTCAACTACTTTGAAATGGGGCAGTTTTTAAATTTAGATAATCTCTGTATTATTCAAGAGTGGTGGAAGTATGTCAAATGGATCAGAAGGAAAGTACAGCGCTCTTACATGAAAGAAGATTCACGGAAGACACGAAATTAAGAATGATGCACAAAAAGAGGCAGAGAGGGAACTGGTGAGAAAATTATACAAGTAGAGACCATTAATTTGGCGTCGTGCCGAAAACATCAGTCAGGAAGAGAGAGAACATTTGTGGCCTAAAACGTAATGAATGCCACATTCAAGGACAACTCTCTTCCCTTATCCGTCTTCAACTGCCTCTAATTATGCCTGCGATTGCTTCTGATCCCTCCTGCTGTTTTGCGAACGTAAATTCACCAATGGCGGAAGGGTGGAATTGTGGAGAAAGAGCAGGGGGAGGAAGCTGGAAACGTTACCAAGGAGCTTTGGCCATCGCATGACATGACAACCATTTTATTATGTAATTATTTCATAATATCCCTTACCACAGAGTATTTTATTTATTTATTAAAACTTATTGAATTGAAATTTGAAATAGAAGACAAAGGAGCTTACTGGGCACGTAAATGTTTTTAAATCATCCTAAATCGTGAATTTAATAGTAAAGAGAGAATAATTAAGTTAGCGAAAAGTGTGTTGGAAGGTATTTTATGGTGTAAGATAACTGTAGATAGCCCAAGCCTGGCGGATGATGCACAAGTAATGGAGAAAGTTAGTGTTAGGAACCTTTAAGGAATGAAAAGAATGGCAAGGGAAAACTCTTGGAGGAAAATCTGAAGAAGGTAGAATGTTAAAATTTGACTGGTGAGAAGTATTTAGTTTAGTATTTATAATTTGAAGAGGTATTTATGTTAATACGGGGCCTTTGGGGTTCACCTAAAATCTCTCTTAACTGGTATATATCAAATCTATACAATATAATGTGAATTAACTATATGAAATATAACCAATTAATCGTTGAATATCCGGCTAAATTCTGTCCTAATTTTATTTGCAGGATGAGAAATATTATCTGTAATCAATTTTTCTGGAGAAAATAAAATATGCCTTAATAAATTTAACTTGATGGCATAAGTTTTCCCAGAAATGCATGTTTAAAAATTGAAAATCATATTTCATTTATAATCCAGGAAAATTTGGCCATGGGTAGTGAGATGCAAAGGATGAATTGCCGTTGTTAATCATTGTCTTAACTGTTCTTTTTATATATATTTTATTCCTGGCAATATTAGTTGAGACCAATGATAATCAATGAAAGTACGGTTAATAAATTTCACTATCAATATGTAGATGCGGGTTACAATTCAGTCAGGTGACCAGTTTTATTCACATGACTATGGATTATGATGACCAAATTGATGACGTTGCAGCACAAATATAAGACACGACATTTATTCATTGAGGAGTGATTTCATCTCACAGTTTACGGCACATAAGTCAACGATTGCGATATTGAGTGGAATTATGTGAGTCTTATCTCGTCAGTATAAATATCAACAGTTCATGTCCTATGCTTAAGAAGTTACTCGAAAATTAAACCAATTTCTTAAATTACATATATGTAAACGTTATTTATATTTTAAAAATATTTTTTCAGAAAAATATATTACAATTTAGGAAATTATAATATGTATTAAAAAATATAGTCACGCCTGTTTGCCGGGCCACGGAGGCAATTTGCGGCCATTTATTCAAATTGATACCACAAGGCGAAGAGAATAGAGAGGACAGGAAATGGGTGGGGTGTGAGTGAAGGATTAAGTAGGTGGGGTGAGCGATCTCTCGAGGGGTTAAGTTGTTTTGATGGTTAAAATTGGCTAATTGGCGAAAAAAAATAAAAATATTAACAAAAACAAAAAGTAATAAAGACTTTTTCAGGAGGCTTTCTTTCAAACCCATGCACGAACTCGGTGGCGGGTCTGGCATATGTAAAAGGATATACATATTTAAAATGAATTTATAGTTTTCGTTACTGTTGGAAGGTAACAAGGTTGGTTGTAACAGTGGGATTTTTTTAAGTTGAGAACAAAATAAAATCAATGCGAAATCAGACTAAGGTACCCTTCTATAAGGATTATTCATTATAATCGTAATATATATTTATTCTCCTTTTAGAAAGTGATATTTATATTGATGCAATCATTGATATATAGATACATTGATGTTACTTTTAAACGAAGTAATGCTTTCCTTGATATGGTTTTATATATATTTATTTGTATATGCATTACCACCCCTTAAATATCAAATAATTGTACATTTTTGTGGTTTATTTTAGTGGTAATATTTTCGTGTTTATATAGATTCTATTTAAATAGGTACCGTAAAAATGTCTTATACTTAAAATCATTAATTTCTGAAATAGATAAACAGATTTTTTAGACAAATATGAAATTTATGTGATGATATAAATTTTATTTGGTAATTAAAAACCATGATAATAAAGAATTCTACTAATAAAAAATTGATTAAAATTCTCTCTAAAATAAAAAAAATATTTATGTAGTTTTTTGAAGAGGCCTTAAACTTGTGGAAGTATTTCATGACGGTAAGAATGAAAACAATTTGTTTTTCACCCTATTCAATTAATAACTAATACGAGTCTTGTCACGGGTGTAGCAAAACTATCGTCGTATTAATAAATATTTAAGTGGACAGCAAAGTGTTTTATGTCTTAAGAAAAGTATTTAGTGATATTATATTAGCAATATTATTATTAATCAGTTACTTATTCCTCTATATTCTCAAATACAAAAGATAATGTAATATAAGATTCAGTAATAGTGCATTATTAAAGTATAAGTAATGAATTGAATTAATAAAGGGATTTATTTCCCAAAAATACCAGTACAATATACTTTTATCTTCGTCAAATGAATGAAAATGGAAACAACGCTATTTTAATAAAGAAGTAGCGCATTTATCTGTTAGTAAGCTACTTCATCCATATTCAGGGAACTATGTTAATTATCAAATGGCTTATTTTTCTGTACGCAGACTCAAACTAAAGAATATTATAATTTAATCAAGGAAAGAGCATCATATTATATCGATTTTTTATCAAGAATGTTTATGAATAGAATAAATTGTATATACTATTTCGTAGCAATTGATATTTTTAATTGGGAGAATTTTCCTACAAGGGAGGCAGCTGACGGATAAAATCGATGGGAAGGGGAAACTATGATAAAGATACATCCGGTAATGGATAATGTATTTAAGAAAAGAAATTATGTCTACATTTGTAAATGATTAGAGTTTGTCACTTAACTAAAGATTTATTTTTTAAGTGGGAAGTTGCAATCATTTAGAAATAGACATACAGTTACCTACACGCTGTTATAACTGAAACTACTAAATTTGCAATGAGTTTCCTTCAGCAACACTATGTTCTCATCTTGAAATCTTAATTAAGTTTTTTATAAGTTATTTAAGCTCTTTAAAAAATTGACCTACAACCTTATCTTTAGGAGGAGTCGCATAGATCGAACAAGGTGAAGTAATCGAGTCCGAGTCATGTCGAAGTAATGCAACAGATTTCAGATTCCAGTTTTCAGATTTAATTGAATTCAAAAAAATTGTTTTCTGAGATTTCAAATTTAATTTCATCTGGAATAATTTCATCTGAATTTTTTTACTGAACTAGGGATTCGGATACAGAACCCAAAGAGGCCTCAGGAAACATCCAGCTAAACCTATCCTTTTGATTTTCTATATACCAATTCTTCGTGGGAAAAACAGGCTGAATTATAAGAGAACTGGCCCCTCTTCCCTTATTTTTGAACTTTTATACATAAATTGGCTTTATATGTTATGATATGCACATACATACAAAGTAGTAAATGACCAATTTAGTAAGCGGGTAGGTACATGGGAAAAAGATGGATAATAAAAGATGGTTTTCACTAAAATTGGTCAGTTTAACAACCTACAGCTGTTCCTAAAATCCAGTTAAGAGACCAAATCCCGGAATCATGGATGCCAATATTGTTTCCAGTTGCCCTGAAAAGTAGCCAAAAGTTCGATGAACAAGAAGAAATATCGCCAAAAAGTAGCTAAAACATTAATAGTGCTTCTAAATAGGGAATTACTTCGTGCATACATTATAAAATTCACTTTTTGTGAAAATAATATTTGTTTTTTAAGGAAATATAAAATAACTTTTAGAGCACTTATAAATTAAACGTATTTTGATTAATAAACCAGCCACACATGTGATACTTAGGGGTGGGTATAATATTTCAACTGTGTGAATTCAGAGGTGTACAATACAACTAAATCGGTATTATACATATCAAAATGTTACGCCCAAATTTAGGACATTGACATTGAATCACACTTTAAAAAATTAGCCCATCGAGACATTGCAATGGAGTACTTTCCACCATAATCAAAAACTCCTTTTTTACCGAATATTTGACATACCTACACAGTATTAGTACAGTAGATGTATTTCGGTAAATATACCTAGACAATTTTTACTCGTCAAATAACAATCCTGGTATTGGCATGCAGAAGTGTCATGCACATACAATCTTCGCCTCGCGAAAGTATAATTTTCAAATTCACTTGGATGCAGTGTTTTAGTTGGTAAGGATAAGGTGGCATTCCCGGATCCGCTTTCTTTCCATCCATGAGTCTCACACTTGAGTGTGAAAGCAAGAGCAAGGTGATATAATATCGTCAATTTACTTACAAACACGAGTTAGGCCCGCGGCCAGTTGCGAGCACGTGAGAGATCGGTAACCTTATAGGGCGGCGGGCGCGGGTGGGGACCTGGGGCTCCGTAGTACTCTGCCTGCTCTTGTCCGAATATTTTGGCTGCATGAGAGTCCGCTTGCTTTCGGAGGATGGGAATTAGGAAATAAACGGACATAGATTCCTTGATGGGCATGGGAAGGGTCATCTCCTTGATGACCGGGTGGTCAATGAACTCAGCCAAAGATGATCCGAAGCCACTCCTATGATCTGAAGCCTGAATTTCAAAACGAGGGCTAGATAGCTCATTTCTCCACGAGTGAATGAGTAATATATATTATTTATATTCTGAGATGAAATGTAATAAAAATGTATAAGGTAAAGGCTGATGTTTATATTCTAATGGCTTGTTAACGTTTTAATACTTACTAGCATGGAAATTTTTGTTAATTTGTGTGCTTATTATTTATGAAAAGAATAATATCCATGAATTACTAATTTCTGAGTGTATCGGAAATACTTAATTTGGAAGTTACACTATTTCTGTTCTCATTTTTCCTAACTTGTTCCATCATTTTGGCCATATAAAACATTTAACGTTGCCGAGGCTGATAGGTGCTGAATATATAACAAAGATATTATCATCCGATGCTAGAAAGAGTTAATATGAGGCAACCATTTTTCTTTCCAAATAGCTCATAAAATAAAATATGAAGAAAAAATGTGTATGTGCCATACTAGAGGCTGCACAATATTCCTTTCGTATGCTAAGGTTGTGACTTTCAATGATTCTATTGCCGTAGTCTCTTCTTTATATTTTTTCCTAGAATTGAGTTTTAAAATGTTTTAAGGCGATCACTCGATTGATGGTTGACGTCAAAGCTCTCCTAGTACAAAAAAACGGCATGTGAGAATTCACACTAGTTTCCTATCCCTGAGGATATCCGAGAGGCTTTGGTAAGCTAAAAGTTAACTCAGACTCAGCATCGACTGTCTGACGGCGCCCTTTGGCCGAAGAAAATTTGGAGATCGGATTAGAATCTAGGATGTTCCGCTTGTAGTCTAGCGTTCTACCATACGTGCTATTACGCCACGATATAAGGTTTGCCGAGCAATGTGACCTGAAGCATAGCATTTATATAATCAATCCTATCAACAATTCCCTTCTAGAACCTTTCTTTGAGACATTTATAGTATTACCTTCGGTTATTATCAGCTGAATATTCAGTATCACTAAGATCTCATTTCTTATAAAGCAGCTTATGACTATTATGGCTAATTAAAAAAGACTTTCCACTCAGTGGAAAATTAACAAATATTTGGTTGAAATTTACAGGAAATAATTCTTACTCTGCTAACTTTATTTACATGATGTCAACTTTTGACAGAGATGATGTCCAATTCAAAATAATTATTCATAGCGATTGATTGGAAAATTCCAAATGTTACAAATGAGAATTGTATAATAAGATATTGCTTTAAAACTTCATATATATAAATATATATATAATTTGATTTTCACTTCCTTTAATCAAAAAGTATTAATACTTCAAAGAATGGCATCCGTGGACGGAGTACATATATTTCGATTATTCGACCCGGACTGCCAGTGCATGCATTTCCGTCAGAATCACAATAGAACACTGGGTCTTCGTCAACCGGCAGAAGTGTGAGACGCCTTTAAAATCGAAAATAAACTCTTCTAATTTTAAAACTATACCATACATTAACAAAAAGCACAACGATGTATTTTCTACATTTGAAAGTTGATCACAATTCCGAATTAGGTGTTCTCATTGATCAAAATTCACATTTGACATATGATTGTGACTTTATGCAATGAAAAGTTACCGGTTCTTGAGTAGTGTAATTACAACCTTAAGCGAAGCATTAATTGAGAGTAAAAGATATTTTAACTTCAATACTACAATACTTACTTACACGTTTATTCGATGGCCAACAATTAGGTAAATGGGGTTTTCTGATTTCAAAATCGATAGAATAAAACGCCATTAACAGGAGGGTAGATTGGTTATATCATGAGAATTAACTGTTTTATTTTTAATACCAAAATACTATTACTGGTAATTTAATGGATAAATTGGTATACTGGAGAAAACTATCCTCCAGTATAATTATTTATGGAGTTTTCCAGGGACTACAGTAGCAAGTTGGAAATAGAATTATAATTTCACTTAGCAAGTCAACCTTCATGTGGACCATTGTATGTTGATTTCGTTGTTAAGATAAAGGAAAATGAGTAAATCCCTTTAGGGTGCCATTTTTCATGGAACGGCTGCTGTCAGAAAAAATTGTTGTCTCTATCGATATTAATCGTGGAGAATTACTAATATCAACAGCATCAGATGAATTCAACCCATTTTACTGCGTCTAGTAAAAAGTTACCTAATATCCAGTGATTATTTTCATCATTGATGGATTAACTGAACTGATAGCCTGCATTTTAAGAGAAATCAAACCAATAATGCCAAACTATTACGAACAGATATTAGCAAGGAGAAAAAATATAAAGTTTGGGAAGAATGAGCTAACTTACGACTGCCCGCGTGACCTTGCCTCATAATTCCTCGTCTCAGGTTCACTGACCACCTCTCCTCCACCTTGACCCTCACTCGCCTTACCTCCTTCCCCTCCCCAGATTCTTCACAGCCGCCTTCGAAATCTCTCTCCCTCAACCTCAGGCCGAATTTTTTTTATCTCCGGAAATAATGAATGCCTTTGGCACGCCTCCACGCATCCTCCAGCTCTGTTTTCCCCCCTCCCATCTCTTCCCCACACCCAGGCCCAAAACTCAGGACCCTTGGTCCGAATCGGCCACACCCCCTACCAGGTGGGAGCATCCCCTCCTCCCCCCGCTCAGTATCCCCTCTCGTAATTAGCGACCCACCGCCATTTCCTCGCCTCCGTTTACATCCTCGGAGGTTTAGGTGGCTGTGGAGTGCCGACGCTTCGTTTCTTTTTGCGCCGCTAACCAAATGGTAAACTTTGCCTCATTGTCGTATGTGCATACACATATTCCTACGCCGAGAAACTGTGTTTCGACCCAAGTAGTAACGGATGTTTTTCCCCTGGCCTATCTTCACCATGTGACTGGACCCTATAATGGGGTGCTTGTTAGCACTTGTGTAATGTGGAATTTATTAGCATTACGTATCCAATGTTTCTATATTTTTATAATGACATCGGCAGGGTTGATTCAAACACTCATTACCAACCCATTTTACTTATAATCCACAAATCCCTTTTAAAAACATAACAATAAATATTTACTTTTTTAGATAATCTCCCAGGCTGTTCTCTACATATACCATTGAGTTAAAAGAAATGTTTACAAACAATTCGAAACTTAGGTTCGATTCCCTTTTTAATATGAGTATAGATGGTGGTTCTTAAGGAACGCAAAAATTATAAAAAATTTAGTGTTGCCAGCATATTATGTTTTAGTTAAATTTAAGAAGATTCAAATAGTAGCAGATCTTAACTTAGTAATTTGTGATATTTCGAATTTAAAAAAATATGCGTCAACATAATAGAAAATGTTACGTTAATTCATAGCGGTTAATCGTAAATTTATTTTACAACTGTAAATTTAGGGTCTTATCATCTCCATGCCAAGCCTGTACTGATAATTTTAAGTGTTTTATTTATAAAATCAGCTTATAAAAGTTAAAATAATAATCTCGTGGGCATCAAGTTAAAACACTGCGAGCACGAATGATAATAATAACCTTTAATGTGATAAGAATATATATAGATTTTAGTGTTTTTGAACAATAAAAATATAAATATAGGTTGTAGGAACTAATAATGTGCAAGTAAAATAAGAGAAAAAATAACAGAATAATTTTGCTCTTAAGAGAGTTAATTAAAATCTAGTGCGTAAATACTTAGATAGGTATCTTACTCTCTCGTAATAGAAAGTTCGAAATGTCATAAAAGATAACATTATGGCCTCTTGAATTTTTTTTATCCTTTTGTTTTCTGATTTTAAGTCATAATTTACAAAAAGTACAACTTATAACAATTTATATACTAGCATTTATCTTTTCAATCTTCCTTGTCAACTTAGTAATTTTATAATGGTCTCCTCAAAGTTAAGAATTATGTATTGATAGATGATATATCCTCTCACAATTATGGTATTTTACATTTTAAAAACGATTGCTGAGGATATATAATCATTATGGAAAATGATATATTTTTAAATTTTTACAAAATATACAACATAAGTGTCTAGTCAGACGAATTTTTCATATTTCATTTTAAAAATTAGTATAATTACACAATATAAGAATTATCTAAATGTTTTAGAAGCCCCTAATTATGGTATTGAAAAAGTGCCATGCAATCAATTATAATATTGGTCTGGTATTGTAAAGTCATCAACTTTATTACATTTTGGCTACATGAATTCAGTTTCTGTTTTATTTTATGATGAGAATTAGCAATAAACAATTTAAAAGCATTTTTTTCATGCGCTCTTCCAGAAACTCTACCGTACTTCTCCCTACGATAAAGCCCTCTTGATCTCAAACTTGTTTATTTGCCTAGAATGAAAAACCTATTGATTTTTAATGAATTTTTACAGTAACTTTTATTTAATGCGTTTTACTTCAAATTATAAAGCTGTTTTCTTACCATTTTGCCAGTTATTTTAAGATTGGAATTGCTTCCTCTGAAATCAAATTTAATTATATAAAAATTTGATGATTTTGTTGTTCTAAATCCTTCATTTGCAAAGTTCATAGTGAAGTTATTGGTACCTTTTCCCGTTTCTGACTTCTGAGAACTAATTAGTCCTCTGACATCAAAATGTAATGGTTTTTCATATGATGTAACTTTTTACATACACAATTACATTTTTGCAAGTTAACTTTCCCGATTTCTCCCAGTATTCATTTTATATTTTGAAATGAATTTTTAACCAAAATCTTGTTAATCCCTTCATTCTTTCCATTCATATAAAAAATAATAGCATTTTCCAAATATTTCTTATATTTCCTAGATGGATAATATTTTTACAGACAAGGTGCTGTCTTTCAGTATTCACCTATGTAGTAAGTTCGTAACAATAGAAAATCAGTTCGCTCTGTAAAAATAAAAATTCTCTAAATAGACAATAACTTTGTAAAGCTTTTTATGGGCTAGAATTCTCGATGCCAGCTCCAGGAACCAGATTCTCCATGAACGCAGAAAAATAGTGAAGAGGATTATTATTATCTTCGTTATGTGGCTTACCCGTAATGAACAGTTGGATTATGCTGAATGTTAGAGATGCGTTCATAGAATCCTCTATACCCGTAATCTGATGGTATAAAAATAGCTTCAATTGTACTAATTATAGTTCTTATTTTATAATAATTTTCCTCAATACAAAATATTCACTTTTCATTGTGGCATAAGAGTACTTGAAGAATTAGAGATCACCAGATCTTTCCGATTCCTCCATCATTTGAAGATGTCCGTAAAAGAGTACTAAACTTATTTCATGACTCACTTCTTTCAGAGTATATTTGGGGATTTTTGGCTGTAATATTTTCGGAGAACGGTGATTGACTGCTGATGGATGGCTTGACGCTTATTGTGGGCAGTGAGATTTTTGATTTGGCCAGTGAGGAAGAGGGTATAGGAACAATGTCAATGGAGTCAAAAGGAAGGAGAGTCGGCGAAGTTCGGACAGGGGAGGCCGCGGAGGAGGGAGTGCCAGTGACCTTTCCCACCTCGCTGCCGGCGGCGCTTTGGATTCTCAAGCACCTCGGATGTCCGCTTGTAATAATTTTGGGGGAAAAAATTGCCATTGACAAGGCTTTCTCACGCAAGAAATTTGTTGTTACGAGTCTCACGCGATGTCGGAGAATGTGTTCGAAAAATAAGTTTCTTGTCAATTACGATTGTAGCAAAATGAAATGGAAACATACGAATCAGCAAATACTCACAGCATGAAAGCGTTAAATTAAAATAATTATATTTTATAGGCAAAAGTAAGAAATTTTAATAGCTACTTGATGTGAGATGGAATCAACACTTCGTTTTTAGATTCCCTAAATTACATTTAACAGCCTATTCCCCATATCCCAATAGGAGTAAACAAATTTATGGCAATTTTAGTCACCATATATCAAATAATATATATGTAGTTCATTATTAGCATTAAATCAGGGTTAGTGAAATGTTAGTAAAAAGGTATTCAACTTTCTTGCTTGAGTTGGACAACTGAAGGACAGAACAGGTTCAAATTCCATTAACACCTCCGAACGCCTCAGGCTGGAAAGAGTTTCAGGGTATCAGCTGTTTCTTGGAAATCACAAGTGGCACATGTAAAAGAACTATCCCCACTATCCTGATTTGCGAGGAAGATAAAATTGTATATCGATATACTTCTCATGTCTTGATCTTCTGTTATATCCTAAATTTTCAATCAGCTTTCGGGAGAAAAAGTTTGTACCGATGCTTACCAGTCGTCAAAATTAGCTTAGGTTTTCCTGAATGGTCACTCTTATTGAGAACATTTGGACTGAAGTATCACTGAAAATTGGACTTAATTCTTTGAGAGAAAATACAATTTTAATCTTAAAAGCGTCAATGGAAAATCAATTACGCATGGCAATCAAAGTTTAAAATTGGTTTGCGATTCACTCAAAAAATTAAAAAAAATCATACATTGCCCTACGGTATATCCCTATCCTTCTTTGGACACTTTCAACCTGATATAATTCCATCTAGAACTCGTATTAAATTCCTGCACCTTCTTCAATGACCGAATATTCTTTCTTCTATTCCTTTAATCAGCACCAACATATGCTGCCTTCTCCTGATTTTTTCCTACAGTTGTCTCCTTCTCTACCATTCCTAGTACCTCGATAATTTTCTTTTCGGTTCACTTTATTTTTCCATCCCTCTCCACGCATACATCTCAAAAGTGTTCAATCTACGCCAAACTTGCATCCTCGCGGAACAAGTTTAAGATATATACAATGCTATGCTTCACCTTTCATTGGCCTTTTCTTCCTTTATTCAAGAATTTAACACTCTTGGTTAATGAAAAAAAGAGGAGGGAATGAACTTCTGTGGTAATTTGTATTCCCTCTCACTGACGGCCGAATTTCTTTTCTCCCGCCCCTTTATACATATACATTTTTACTTTTGTCGTATTTCCTTATCGCTTTTCGGGAGAGGGGGCGATGAATAAATATATTATTGGAAATATTGTTTAGGAATGGGCGCTGTTATTTCGTTTTCTTTTTTATTTCTTTCATTTACTTTGCCATGCATAACCCCCCTCCCTCTCCTTCCCGCCGCCTCTTCCGAGGCCTCTAAATATGACTGTTCTAGGATCTCTACTTTGATATTCTTTTATTTAAATTCTCGGGGTTCCTTCAGGTTTGCCCCCGTATTGTTTACAATTTTACATATATCTTGTTTATAGTACATTCAGTTACATAGTGCATTACAGTTGCATGGTAGGTTCCATTTAACAATCCTTGCCTTCCTTGGTGAAAGGTTCTTATGACCAACACAGTAGTTTTACAAGCTTATTGGAAAATTTAGGTTGGGAAACACTGGCTGAGCGAAGGTTGAAGTACAGGTTAAATCTTTTAGGCAGATTTCAGGAGGATCATTTCAACGATGAGATCAGAAA
>WURS02437165.1:0-15274 GCA_011762765.2 Rhinocypha anisoptera | reverse complement strand
CGGGGGACGGGGGGGGGGGAAAGGGGGAAGGGGGGGGGGGGGTGGGGGGTTGGGGAAGGGGGGTTGTTTGTGGGAGGGTGGGGGGGGGGGGGGGGGGGGGTCGGAGTGTTTAGGGAGGAAGTTTGGAGATGGAGAAGGCGAAGAGGAAGAAGGGTATAAAGTGCGGAGACAGAGGTAGGAAGAAAGTTGGAGGGGGGGAGAGAATGAAGGAGTGCTTGAGGACAGTTGAGGGTGCCGGAAAAGGTGACGATCGAAGCGTGGGCAAACGAACTTATTTTTTTATTCCTCCAACTTTTCAAAAGATTTCGGCTTTCGCGCGTTCGTCCATTCTCGTGGTCACGGAGGAAGGAATGAAACATAATGGGTTTGGTTCGAGGGGAGGGGTAAGGGCCGACAGTAGAAAAAGGAAACCACCGATGGTTTACTACTTCCGTTAACGATTGCCTTTCGAAGTAACTCATTCAAAAAGTTGAATTAGAGCCAAGAAAGAGATTAGAATGGTGCTGAGGCTATTTTCGTGGATCCAATGACCCTTGAAAATCGAGATTTTTGGTCTTTTTAAGTTATCCAAAAGTGTTCATTCTACATTATTCACCCTAAATTAAAAATATGTAATCTCATTTTTATCACTTATAACAACATTCCTTATTATTTTCCTGCTTTGTAATTTCCTGACAAATTGTAATTTCCATTCATTGAAATCAAGGGTTAGTGGGTTAACTGAAAATTTTGCTCCATCATTAACAGTACTGCATTCCGAAGATTGGTTGACTACAGCCCTCTATCCTTGCACACCATATATATTATATACGAACGCACACACATATACATACACACATAGAAAGAGATAATAAAGAAAGACTCACATAATGAAGAGATATTTCGGGGCTTGCTTGCCCCTTCGTCGGTCTGAGAGAACTGGCTGATGAAGAATGATATGCACGGTGTGCTGTATTGAGTATGAGAGGAAGGATGGGAGGAAGTGGCAAGGGGAATGGGGAGGAGAGATGAGTAGAGTGACAGAAGAATGTGGATGGGAGAGAGTAACAAAGGAAGTGATGGGTCAGCGGTTGATATTTAAACAAGGGACATTGAAATTAAGCGAATGGTAGGTGTATGCAAGTTCACGGTCCTAAGTTGAACATTGCAGGATGCCGGAAGGATTTCGAGGACAGAAAGGGAAAAACTATTGTCAAAGGGGAGGTCATGGGATAATCAGTGGGTGGGGATTGGAAGGGATGAAAAGGAGACAGATTTAGTTGCTGAACCACCTTCATCAGGCAGGAGATCAAAAAAAAGAAATAAACCAAATGGATATGTATGTATTTCATGATAAGAAAATAAGATAAGAGACCGAGATGAGAAGAAAAGAAGCGAGTATGGACCGCGCGCATCGTGGATAATTGACAGACTCGACGTGGAAATGAAATTCATAACAATCTAGAGCAAATGATGAAAGTATTTGGTGAATGTGTTTCATTTTGTGAAAACTCTGCATTTTTCACACGTGACCATGAATCCCTTGAACGTATATTACACTTAGAAATAGCAAAATAACTGCGCGATATGTTGTAAACTATCGCAACAGCAATACAATCATCCCATGTGTAGACATACTGCTGAAATGCAAACATAAAATATACTCATTTCTTCACACAATAAAGGACACGTATAAGTTCCTCAAATTTTACCCTCAAAAATCAGAGGAAATGAGAGTTCTCCATTCATTATATTCTTTCTCCATCAAATGTTCAATAATGGGAAAAGCAAAACAAAACTAATTTACTAATAATGTCCACTCCACCACCTCTAACGGACGGACAGATGGATGGGTGGACATCGTCAGACAAACGACACGGTATCAGGCAGAACTAAAACTCCAGCTCTGGCATGTTTTCCCATATATTTTAATGAGGAAATAAGGCCATGCCTACCAAAAATATGATTATTTGTTAACCGATACCATGTGGGAAAACAGGAAGTAAAATGACGCGCGAGTTTGTGTGTGCTATTACGATATAAAATATAACGGAGGAGGAAACTGAATGGGTAAAGGGGGGGTGGGGGTAAGGATAGGAATTTCGATTGCTGCATGGAAAACGGAAACCATCTCTCCAAGCTTGGGGCAGCCTAGCCCGCGGGCATTGGTCTATTCCACTCACTTCTCCTGAACCATTCACCACCCCAATCCCTTTCGCTCCACCGGAACACATCTCGGACAATTGCGCCCAGCGCGGCTAGGTAACGCTCCAGCGGAGCAAATTGACCCGAGGGGGAGGAAGAAAAAAAATGATAAAAACCGGACTCCGTCGAGTCATATACGCGAGATCGTTTGATGCCTAGGAACTCTCTCGGTGAATAGAATGTGCATTGAGGGATCAAGTAGCAAGGTCTGGGGGGGAGGGAGGAAGAGGAACGCGGAGAGATGAGGTAAGGGAGGAACGGGATTTCCACTTCCTTTTACCTTTGATCTAGTGGCAGGAGGAATGAGTTCCTCTCTCCCCCGTTTGAAAATAAAGGGATTTTTAGAGCTTTGCCCCGGGGATTGCCTTATCGGTCATGAACCCAACTCCGTGCCATTTTTATTACCGTGACCCTAGAGATAGCGGAGGGCGAGAGGGAATTTGTGGGAAGGAGACCGGGAATGTCCGGTCCGGAGAAGCGCCCAAATGCGAGAGGGGGGAGAGGGACGATTCCGAAGGGAGGCATGACGCTTGTATCGATGACTCCCATCTATTCAATTTTCTCGAAATCTGCCTTTCCACCACCGGGTACGCCCACAGTGGAATTGATATTTCTTTAGTTTTCCTGAATCATCCCTAATTACAAAGAGTAAAACTTTATTTTTGCTTGTTGCAAATGGCATAATAAAGCAAAAATTAAGCACTAATCTAATACGCATGTATATATGTATATATAATATGTATAACTAATAAAAATATGACTACTAAATCACTACAACTAACACTATGACTACAAAAACTAAAAACAATCATATGACTACTAAAGCAAAAAAGAGATACTTGTAAATACTCAATTCTTAGCAGAAGAACTAAATACTGGAACGAACTACCTGGATAAGTTTTCGATCCTTTCCCTAATAACGTTAAATGCTTAAGGAAAAGGGTTTACAAATTATTTTTATAAAATAATTTGAGCAAGCAAGGTTTATATTCATATATTAAAGCGTGTCCTTATTTTTGTTTATTACTGTAGTGCTGATCTGAGGGTTTTATAATGTCATGTATGTATTACTACTGTATTTGATTTTTACTTGCCTTTCCTTGACTCATCTGTGATTTGCGTAGGCGTATCGTCTTTCAAAAACAAATATTTAATAACAGCTCGATACTCGATTTTGTCCATTTTTACAAAAACACTCACATCAACTCATTCAAACGACTGTTACCTAACAACTGCGCAACAACAACAACTGCGTGTTCAAAATGGCTGAAACTTTGGTGAGTAACTGTCAACAGATTAAAAGCCAACTTCACTAGCTTTTATTTACGAGTGCTGCCATCTTCACGTTGAGGTGGGAAACTTTTCAGATCATTCTCGTATGTATTACTGTATTTGATTTTTACCTGTATTTCCTTATTTTACTCATCCTTGCCACCTGGCTTGTAGCCAACTGCAAGTAATTGTAGATAAATAAATATAAAAATGTAAGCATTATGTTAACGAAACGTTTTATAAAAACAAGACGTCACTAATGTCTCTACTTTCGGGGCTGATCCAGATCAAGAAAAGCTAAGAGACTAAGATTACACTAAATTCTATCACAATGAATAATAATGGAAAAGTAATTCATTTTAACATTTTAATAAACAAATCTTCCCCACCATATGAGCAAAACACTAAAGTTTCCTGTCGGTATTTCTCCCTGATAAGACTATCAACCTCGGATATTTCCTTTACCTCGAAAGTTTACGATTCTCTGAATTCGTAGTGCTTTCTGGACTTCTGTCATAATATCTTTGAACGTTGTTATCTCTACCGAAAATTACAGACAGGTTATGATTATGGCAATTGCTTAAAAATTGCTACATAATATCAAAGAATAAATTCCATATTTCCTAGAAAAAATTCCTTTGCAGGCTAAATGCTGTTTGAAATGAGGAAACGTGGAGGCTAAATTGATGCTGAAAATAAACTATTTTGCATTTAAATTAATTGTAATTTGCCATTTTAAGAATGAGAAAATTCTTTCATAACTACAGATGTAGTAATAATTAAAGATATAAAAATAATAAAAAGATAAAGTAATTCTTAGACATATTAAGAAATAAATTGTAAAGAAATTTTCTTCCAATACTTTCCTTTCTAATACCTAAAAATTGAGTTACTTCATAACCACTTGCACTAGAGCATCTTTTTTTCCTATTTCCAGACCAAATAATCAAGTTCAACGGCAGTCAGTCCATAATAAAACAATCTTGGTTGCATCATCCGCCTGAAATTTCCGGAATAGTGTTTCCGCAGCTCGCAAGCTGAGAGGAACAAAAATGCAATTGGATTTTCCCTGGGCCTCGTCTTTTACTCCGGCGGATCAAATCTTCACCGAGTCTGCGTAGGTGCCCTAATTCTGTCGGTATAACCGCAATCAACCGCGAAGATAGTACCCCCCTCTTCCCCTATTCCCCCCCCCCTCCTTTTTTTGCCACCGACAAAACCCAGTCTGAGCTTAGCCAAGTAAACCCATATCCGCCGTTGGTACCGGGCAGAGAAAGATGCCGGTGCATTCGGGATCTCCTACCCAGGGCCCCGCGGGATCCCTCCTAAGGGGCCCGCCTCGACCCGGAAACCGCTTTGAAATTCTCAAAACTGGCGCAACAGAACGAGTGCGGGAGAATTCCCCTCTCAATGCGACGGCCCTGAAGTGGATTCTATGCATCTTCTATAGGATGAAGGTCCCTCCCTGTAGGTTTTACAAGTGGGCTTGCCTGACTGCAGTGACCCGCAAGATACCTCTTTGGCGTTGACTCTTGGTTACCACATGCGGTAATGAAAATTGTGGGAATACCTATCCTTTGGCGATATAATGTAACAGTAGGAGATCATTAAATACCAATTTTTAATACCCTTGCATGAACATTTACCAAAAATTAAATCATTTTCAAAACTTAAGGATATGGAATAAGTTTCTATAAGATAGGTATCAATCATTCATGATTATTTTGCCACTTCTGTACTTACGCGGGAAAACGCCATCCGGACATTTTTCTCTATCTGTTTGCTACTTGCATACTACTATTTACAACATGAGGTATATTAAATTCCGAAAACAAATAGTCATATTCAAAATCGTTTCAAAATCACTTTTGGAAAAATTCCTGACCAAAGTACGAGTATTTCATAAAAATATTAAACGAACCACATTAAGGTAAGCTGTTCTCAGTTTTTTAAAGCAACAGGATATGATTCAAACTGATTAATTGAAATTTAGGACTAGTCCACCGTTTAGAAACGTAACATGTCATGTCAATCTAGTTATCACTTGAAATATCTAAACGCTCTTTTTCTCAATTTTAGTCGTTTACATTCTGGATGTGTCGATTCAAAAATATTTATAAGATATTTTACACATGATTATAACCAAAGTTTGTTTTAAAGGCATGAAGACAGTGATTCTAATGATCCAGACTAGTACAAACGTAATCAAGATAAGTAGTGGAACAAAGCTGTATTTAATTTGATTATAATATTAAAACCTTAATAAAATTAGTAATATAGATTGAAATTGAGCTTTGGAAAAAAAAATATATATATATACAAAGGGATATTTAAGTCTTTAATTCGTCATTAAAAATTAGGTTGAAGTCAGACTGAGTAAGAGTATATTTAGCTACAATATATATAGCTTATAGAGTATTTATCATCTAATAATTTATTTTAAATTTAAAATACGATATATTAAATTTTCTTTACATGCACTCAACATTTTTCTACCGTATATAAGTCAATTAATATTTGAAATCTATCAAAAACGTAGAAAAAATTGAAATATTAAGGTTGAGTTTGATAATTTAAGAACAGGAAACAACACGAAATGCACGTAATAGAAACTCCCATTTATATAATTTATTTATATACACTAATATTTAATTATATTTATAAAATCTAATCTTAGATAATAAGCTAACAGAAGTGGAATTGGAAAACTTAGGAGAAAAAGAGATACTTCAAAGAAGTAAATATTTCTTTAAATTATTTTTTTACTCTTTCCTGAAATTACTAATAATTTTCAACTAGATTTCTTATTAAAAGGTTTAATTGTTGATTCTGCCCTCACATTACTCTCTTAGAATCCTATCAGAGATTTAAAAGAAAATGATTTAGGTATTTTAATTTTCACCATATATTTGTTATCTAATAACATGCCTGATCCAAGATATTTATGTAAAAAATCTTTGGTTATACTTCAATTTTTAAATTTGAGGATAACTTGTCAAAATGATTTTAGTTTTCCTATTGGTACTACATACATAGAGTCCATTGGAATTGGTCATGTGAAATACTGTATTTGCGAAAACTTTACAAAATAGTTATTACATTAAATATAGAAACGTAAGTCGCAATTGCCGGCACAGCGTATCAATAATTTTTTTGCGCGCAAAATTTTAAGACATATAATGCCGCAGATTTTACATTTTGTATTTTTTTTATGGAGTAGACGAAAAGCTTAGGAGCTTAGGAGAAGCGAGAGAGACTATGGAAACATTCACGAGCCGTTCAAAGTTCGTTCACATGAGGCAATTCCGGAGCATTACTGCGTTCACTTCCGATAATCACACACCCGTATGAAACGCCTTCGTTGAACTGTTTGCTCCCTTAAACCGATCCCCGCTACCATACACGTCTTCACTCCGCTCCACCAGTGCACTCGTCTCATTTGATACCACCCCAAAAACCCTTTCACGCTAAATTCTCTCCAAGCACCTCTCGCATAGGCACAGTGGGAAAAAGGTTCCTAGTTTCCACTATGTCTTCCGCATTCAGTCGCGGAGAGAGTAGGACTGTTCTTCGGACCGCTTCCGAGTCGCATACCGCTTAATGCTCCTCCCCAACGCTTTGTCCCTGCCCTGAAACTCTTCCCGCCTCCGATGTGTCAAGAGCTAGCTTTCTTACGCATCAACTTCAAGCTTCCGTGTCCTTCGTCTTCTCTTTGCCCCACTTTGAAAGAGATGAGAAGAGGCGGGAAGGGAAATGGGGGGGAGGGGGCGATACCACGGGGACGGAGAGCGTCCGTCTATTCAAAAAGTCTCTCTCTCTCCCTCTCTCGTTCTCGGGAGGCCATGGTGAAAGACACAGGGTGGCAGTTGGGTTGAAGGGGAGAAGGGGGAAGGAGAGTTTTCTGAGTACCGGAGTGTACGTGTGGGAAGACGGGAGGTGCACGCATATATTAAAAGGGGAAACCACTTTGATGCAAAACTCTTCTTCCATAGGCGTTGGGGAGAAAAGCAGGGTATAAAAGGGGGAAGTGTTTCCCGGGGATGTTGTCATAAATTTACGCCCGGGAAGTATCGAAAAAAACCAAACCCCAAAGTTGATTGAAATAAGCAAACATCTGCCTTTTTTATGGAAAAATTGAAGTTTCCCGTGGGTTTACTTCCTCATACGACGGTATGCGTTTGGGGTATTTTTCAAATTTCGCACCGAAAGAATCTGCCTAGAGGGAAACCGCAGGTTGATCGCTTAAGGATGGGATACTGTGGTGGCTCTTTGCAATTAGAAAGAATATCGAAAAAAATTTCTGAATTTATACTAGGCAAGCATAAACAAATTAAAGATTTTACCATTATTTTATCAATAGAGAATACAAATATGGCAACTATCAGACTTCAGACAATTTTAAAACTGCCGTAAAAGGAGAGCATCTTCCATTGAAGTTTATATAGATGGCGTCTGAAACCAGTCAGGCATTATTATTAGAGAAAAATATGTCTCTACTAAATATAATTTCGACTGATCAATTGGTGACAAAGTGTAGTATTGGGTTTCCGAATGACTATCCATAAAATTTAGTTTATAAATTTGTGAAAAATATGTACTGAAATTAGTGTAGAAAACTAAACTGAAAAAAAAACAAAACTGTAGGTGTAAAAATGAATGCTTCCGAAATGTGGTTGACTCCACAGGTAGTTTCATTTTACTTAAGGTGTATAGCATTTTTCAGAGGCAAAATTCAACCCTTTTACGAATAAATGTGAATATGATGGTGTGAATATGTGATCGGTGAATTATACTTACTTTTGTTAGGGTTATGATCTTTAGCTAAAGCCTTCGATCTATTTTCGATTTTAAAAAAAAGCGCAATGAGATAATGTCAAAATCCAAAATTGAGTACGCGGAAAAAATATAATGCATACGTTACTTCCCTTATGAGACGAAATAAAACATAATAAATGTATAACAAAAATTTGAATTATAGTCCTTCTATTGATTTTGGTGGATATTTTAAAGTGTAGGCCATTTCCCAAAACGCAAAGTAAATAATATTTACAAGGAGTTTCTGATTTTAAGTCACTGTAAAACCGTAGCAACGACACAAAGATAGTTTAATATAGGTCATTCGATGACATAACGGCAACAAACAGGCCAAATAAACCTATTAAGTTAGTCGTGAGAATGTCTGAAATATGAATTTGCCGAAGAAGAAAAAGGTGAGGGAAGGGAGGAAAGAGATCGAGTTCCAAGAATCAAAGGGACGAAAGGATAGGGTTGAGAGAAAGGTTTGGTCTTTTAGTCGATGTCTTATTTGGGTAGGCAAATCGATTTTAGAACTTCTCTTTCGTACTCTCTCTATTTCACCTATCACAACTTCTCACCGCACTTTAGATTCCTTTCGTTTTCCTTAGCTCCGGGTCGTCGCAATCATGGCATCAATGCCTTTACATTAGCCATAAGAATATTCTTAGAGGTACAATAATGCTCTTTACATATTTCAAAACTGAAGTATTGTATAAAATGGCTCTGAAATTATATTTCAATTGCAATTATCGCAACGGAGTATCAGGACAAAAGAGTATACCAGGTGGGGACCTTGATTTAACGAGTAAATTTTCCGTATCGTATAATATTCTAGGCACCATATTGCCTCTCTCATTAAACCACATAATATTGTCTCTTAAAAAAATATTTTACTCCGGTATCACCTTTACCAAAACCACATTTAAATTAATTTTTATGTGAAATATGAAAATCAAACTTTAAGTTCAAATTTTCACAAGATTTGAACTGATCCGTACAGGAGTATAATCAGCACCTTACACGATGATAATGAGATACTTCTGCTTCCTATGATACACATTCTCATCATAGTTCAGAATAAATCATAAATGACCATAGTGAAATGAAACACACTTGAACACACTAAGAATTGAAGAAACTAATTATCCAGTGAATCCCTTAGAGTTGCATTAAATCGTTACAAAAATAAGACTTCTACTCAAGTATTTAAATTTCATTGAACAATATCTGCACTTGGAAATATAATGTATAATGTACCATTTATGATTCCTAAAGTAAATACGTATTTCTAATCTCATCACTTGTAAATGTAATAAGCGTTTGTAACAAGTTGGCATATGCGATACTCTGAGTATAACGATATATTGAATAAACAAAGATATATGTTACTCTTGGAATTAGACAGTAAAATGATAATAATAGATAAGTCACGATCAATAGACGACCACGATGTATAGAATTTCTGGCGTGTATTCCATTTCATTGATGTAATCCTAGCGCAATCACTGCAAGGTTTAAAAATGGAAAAAATATCGTATGAAATGAACTGAAGAATAATGAGCGAATGCCTATGATAAAACAAAAATTAAAGGAATGGTTAATTCTTTGAGTATTTTTATTCATTTATTTATGCTTTGAAAGGTGAAGGTTTATTTAATGAAATACGTATATATTTTCCAAAAGAAAGTGTAAATATTTGTATAAAAACAAGTATAACGTTGTGTAAAATAAGCTGTGTAAAAATAATGTATATTATTTGTTTAGCATTACTATTTGTTGAGTTTAAAAGTAATGTAATAGGAAAAAAGTATTTTTCTATTTACTTATTTATGCATTGGCAGGTGTGTTTATTAATGAAATATGTATATATCTTATAAAAGGAAGTATAAAGATGTGTAAAAAATGCTTGCTTTCCTCTGTGTAAAATGAGATTTGTAAAGAGGTTTTCAGCATAATATTCAGCTGGCACCTGCTGAAAAGCCCTTTTAGGGCTTAGCGGGTCTTTATTGCATGTTTAAAATTAAATTATATAGAAATAATGAGAATAAATGATAGCTAATGATGAATAAATGAAGATTAAATGAATAAAATTAATTAAATTTTAAAAAGTGCTTTGTAACTTAATGGATAGCCTATAAATCCCATAATAAACCTCGAAAATTATAGCAAAACAAATGATAAAATAACTAAACACGAAATATGTTTTGAAATCGGAGAAAAAAGATAAATATACTGGAGAGTATGGTTCGCAAGCTAGTAAAAACTCTCTATTTACAAAAGGTTACATAATATTGAATTATTATATACCTATTTGTGCTTGACCCCTCTAATGGTTTTCATTGTTTTCTTCTTTCGATGCATTCCTGTCTCAATAGTTACAACACAGTACCAAAAGCGCATAAATTATGGAGTTTACCATAACTCAATAAAATGAAGTGGATCATGAAACTCAAGACTTTCAGAAATAAATTTAAAACCAAAACAGATGAGAATTTGGTCTGTTAATGCTTTCTCGAGAGCAGGGTGTGTGTATTTATTTGCAGGTATATTTGGGTCAAAACCGTATCAGCACAACCCCATCTCAAATCCTTAAACCCTCGTAAGCTGTCGTAAAAAAAAAGTTCCTTCCAAATTTCCTGTGACCCGAGAGTGCAAAATATCCAATTTGACTTTGCGCTGCGGTACACCTTCCAATTCTCAAATTTTTCTTTAGGCTGTCTCCTAATCCTTCTCTCCGCTAGTGTTCTCTTAATACTTTTTTTTCTCAAAGAGGGCGTAGTCAGTCACATCAATCTAATCCGCGATTCTCTGTCCATATTCTTCACTATGCAGTGAAACATCATACTGCCCAGGATGTCAAAATATTTTTCGATAACCCCAATGTCACATCTCCAGTATAAGAAGGGACGGGAGAATATTTCAAAAAGTACTAGTCTGTGATTGTCGTGGTTGGAAGGAAATAGGAATAGAATATCGCACAAAAGTAGGGAATGGGAGAGAAAAACGTCCTGCCCTCCATTTTGTATACATATGGTGTTTTTTTTCCGTTCACTACCTCCAGCAATCCAACGGATATACCTCGCCGAGTACTTTTTCCCAAGCCTGGCCATCTGTTTGACGGCTTTCCTTCCTCCGAAATACAGACGGCATATTTTTCCATTCTCGCCTGCCGAGAGGAGTAAGCATTTTCCCCGCACATTTTTCCCTCTTCTTTCCGTTTCACAGAGTCACGATTGGAGGGAAGAGACCTTTCTTTCACGTTTACGCCATTACCTATTCATATTTTTCGAGCTACGATTGGTCCAGGCTATTTCATTTCCGCAGAAAAGAATTAAGAGTTTTTAAAAATTAATTTGATATTAGATATATACCATATTAGACATCATCGTCATTTGTGAAACTGTTTTCAGTTAAACGTCCTCCGACACACTTCGTTTCCTCATTCGTTTGAATCTTCGGCCATTTTTTTGTTATCAAGCGTAGCGATATTCCTCTCTTAATCTCGTTTTTTTTACTTTTTTCTTCGGTGACTTTCAATAAAGTAATTAACTTAACAATAAAGTTCGGTTTTTCTTTGAGGGGCAGATGTGTTCGATAATGTTTTTTTGTACAGTCGTATTGGAAAATACTGCATAATAACCTCACCGCGGATACTGCGTTAGACACTGAGATAAGTCTCTATATTTATAGTAATATATCTAAGTCATATATTTACAGATTCGAATGTTGCTGAGATAAACTATTTATATTACTGAGCACAGATAAAAATTATTTGAAAATTAGCCAATAGTTACCATCAGGTAAAAATACCTTCTGTTGTCGTTAACTATTATTTTAAGACAGTTACCTAATTTTAAGGATAAATTTGTTTTCATTACAATTAAAACTATGTCAGGGCTATAATTCTATATATAGCTAATAATTGACATCTTCGTTTTTTATATTGTCATCGTTTTCAATTTGCGGTTGCTATTATTTCAACAACTTGAGAAATTCTCATCAAATAAAACTGACGGATAATAAATTTGGAGTTCTATAACAACAACCAATTTAAAAAAACATATTTAAAATGTATAAACGTTGCGAAATCCTTAGAATCATGAGGATGATGGACAACTTGCCCATCGAATCATCGGCAGCAATGCAGACAGTGACCATGTGGAGCGCCGGGAAGCATCAGTTCCTTCCTGGCAGCACAAATGATTACATTTATCAATAAGTATAATCTCACGTCCTCAGAAAAAGTCTTTCCTCCTTGTCCAGTCAAAGCTTGTGTATTTCATTTCCGTAACCTGCTGACCTTAAGTGTCCTCTGAATTTCACATAACATTTTTATGAAAAGATTATTGTGGTAGCGTACATCCGCTCCCTCTAGGCAGTAGCAATTTATAAGGCTTTCCTATAGCTATCTCTATCCATGATTAATTTTCGATTCGTATCTCCCTGTATCCTCCAGCGCCTTCCACCAGCATCTGCGTCTCATGTGGTGTTTGAACTACGTACTCGGTAGTACCAACTGCCTTCTCAAACAAAACTCAGCTAATCCCCCCCCGGCTGTCATTTATTTGCCTAAACCGGTATTCACCTTCGTAATTCCTATCACTTTTTTCAGCCACGACAACATCCATAGTTAGAATATTTTTTGGTTCAAGTATATTCTCTCTATTATTTTCTTCTACTGGTCGCAAACCCCTTCTATCTCTCCCTCCGGGTTACTACCCGCAGACATACAAGGTGCATTCAAGTTATGAGGTCTCCGTTTTTTTTCTAACAAATTATTCACGTTAAAAACAATGAAACATGTGTAACTTATCGACGCAATCTCCCTGCAGCCGTACACGTTTTTCGCAACGTCGACGCCAAGATCCTATTGCCACGGTGAAGGCTTCTTTAGGAGTCCGTTTTGACCACTGGTAAATCGCTGTGACGCTGTCGGTGTGCGAGGCCGAGATTGTTTTGGTTCGTTGTCACATTGTGTTCTGCCTTCTTTAAACTGTCGCACCCATGAGGGCACTTTCGACACATCCATGACTCCATCACCACATGTCTCCTTCAACTGGTTATGATTTTCAAACGGTGTCACACCACGAATGATTTCACGCTCGTCATGTAACTAAAACGTCACCATTTTAAGTATCGAAAATAGTTCTCATTTTCGCGGCTGCCGCTAGAGGTTCTGCCTGTCTTACAGTGCTGCTAACTCTGTCACGCATTGACAAAGAGTGCCCGTTCATTTTAAAATAAACCGCATGTTTCTATCTGTTTCCAGTCCGGAGAAAAAAAATTGGAGGTCTTACAACATTAATGCACCTCGTACATAACTGGATTAAAACCAATTTTCTTGAGTCATCTTCTAGTATTACTACGCAATCACTTACTATCAGTTCAGTGTTGTTTACCCTCCTTCGTAATATCTTATTCATAACCATGGGTATTCTTCGCTGAATCTCCTTCCTTCCGCTATAGATAAGCCATTGCTCCAATAACCTCCAGTATCCCTCCATCTTACCTCACTCACCCCGTCGAAAACGTCATTTTTTTCATTTTTTTATGTAATTTTAAATATTCTCTATACCTCCCGATCTCATTATCATCCCTAGTCTATCATCTAAATCTTGTTCTTTGTCTCGCTATCTGTTTACAATGACCAGATTTACTGTGAATTATGTAAGATGACGACCGCGGGAACGTTTCCTCTCCCGCAGCCGGGCACGACATGCTCTCGAAGTTGGAAAGATTAAATTTCCGTGTGCCGTTCATCAATAATTTTTTTGAAAATGATTGAGATGGTTTGCTGTTACCTTCAATAGTGTTTTTTTTACGTGACACCACCATAATATGGCTGCCCCATCTGGGGATCAGTCACGGGTGCAGCCATCGCACTGAGGAAAAAGGAGATGTGTGGATTATAGGACGTGGGCCCTGTGAGTAGGTAATGTATATTGTTTGAAAATACTTTTATAATACTTAAGACGCAGTTCCCAACACAGAGAATTATTAACTAAAAATAATTTCTGAATTTAAAATCGTTGGTAATCTATATTATTTTTTACCTTTAAGAGCCTAGAATAACCCCATACGAGTATAATCTCTTACACCAAAGATTCTATAACCTCACCTTGGCAAGGATTGAAAAATTATATAAATTCAAGAAATAACCGGAAAATTTTTCCTATACTAAATAATATTTTAATTATTATCGTCGGACCAGCTTTTTCAAGAAAGAACCTAAATCATTATGTAAATTTTTGTCCAACAACATCAATGTTCTCTATTAATCTTACGATTGAATTAATTAATATTTTTATTATTTAATAAATTATTTTTTACTAGAAAGATTTGCTTTAGTTTTTCCATAATCTTAAAAATAAAACCACTTATTTCAAATAATTTTATAGATATTACCAATAACATGACAACTTAAATTATCAATCAATGTTGATTATATTAATGTATGAAAACAAATGGAAGTACACAAGCCCAACTTTTCGAAATACTGACACCATTAAGCCCTTAAGGAATTATGACAACGCTCATGTCACACTTAAATGAAGAAAGGTAAAATATGACAAGAATCTAATGCTCAATTGGAGATTAACGTTGCTTGAAAACATTTAAGGCGTTCCAATTATGCTACATTGCCAATGAAAGAAATTTTCTTAGAAATTAGATAAAGTTAAAACCTAGATATAAAGCTTAAAAGGTTTTTCTTGAATAAAAGTAAATAAATTATTGATAAAAAAACGGCGTTCAACTATACATATTTGAACTATTTCTTAATCCATAAATAGCAAACCGTGAGCAATTTTTTCCATATCATGTCATTTCAATCTGAATCGTCGAATAAACAATATAATATTCTCCTCCACGCTATTATATATATTTATATATATATATATCGTATATTTTACTTCTCGGCCACAGAAAGATATGTGGATTTGTTGTCGTTGTTTTTCTTGTGTTCATGTATATGTCCGCCCCATCCATCAGCCCTGATGATGATTTATAAATAAATCGAAAC
>WURS02437155.1:0-15274 GCA_011762765.2 Rhinocypha anisoptera | reverse complement strand
TAGCTGGAGGTGTCCGGAGGGTCGTCACCTGGTCTCGAACCCGGGTCCCCCGGTCAGTAGCCAAGCACTCTACCCACCGGGCTACCACGACTCCTTGATCAGAATATGCTGTTAAATTTCCTTATTCCTGAGCTTTTCGGATTATTCTTTCCATTTCCGTACCTACACTTAGATAGCCTCATATTGCAAATCTTTTCTTATTTTTAAAAAATATGTTTTTATGGGGACACGTAAAACTTTTCAGCGCTTATTCTTTCCTCCGCCAGGAGCATACGTTTCTGTTACTGTCAAACCTCTGCTTTTGAAACTGATATTATGGCATTTAAATAAAGATAACTTGAAATTTAGTTAAATTTAGTGCTTACAAGCATCGATGCTACACACTGAGCCCTCGTTGTTGAACTCACTCAGATTTAAGTTATAATGCAATTATTCATTGGAGATTTGATTTAATCATTTTTTAATCAAGCATGCTCCCCTGCTCTGGAATTTAGATAGATGAATTCAGAACGGAGATGGGGTGTCAAGGTAACTTGAATCCATTGATCTCCCCCTTCCTGACATCCTTTCCGAGTCACTTTAAATCTTGTGTTCAAAACTTATTATCAGACTCATGGCTTACCCACCCATATTTTCAGGAAAACTTTTCACTCAATCTTCTTGGAATCGCTCTCCCGTCCCCCTCCTCCCCCCGTTACCAAGCGACGAAACTTTGTTTGACGGGGTGCGACGTGCTTTGGTCGGCCTCCGTTTCTCTCTCCCCCCCCTCACTCTCGCCGTCGGAACGGCCGCGATTAATTCTTGCGGTGAACCAACCCATGATGGTTCGTTATTAGGGGACTGCCCCTAGGCTGTTGTCCTGGCGTCCCCCCTGAGCTTTGGTTTTCCGCCGGAACGAAAAAGAGAGGACCGGAGAGGAAAGAACCCAAGGGCTGAGGGCTACAGGGAAAACGGAGTACCTCTATCTCAACTTTTTTTATTCTTCCACTTGGCAGAGCACTACCCACTTCCTAAGCCTTCGAATGCTGCCCTCTGGTAACTAAATTTTAACGGAATATAGTCTTTTTGAAATCAAATTAGGAACGTACAAACACTAGCGATAAGTTTAGGGACTTACGGTGATTTTTTTGGTCTTTTTTTATTTTATCTTGCCGTCTACTTTATTACCGCTTTCGTGGGTTGAATATGTCGGTATATAAAATGCCAAATTTTATGCGAAAAATGGAGTCGTGTAAGATCTTTCCTATTAACCTATGTTAAGTATTTTTGGATGAATAAATTCTCTGAGTGTGGAGGGATGTTGTAATGCATCAAGAGAGAAACTTTCCCCACCGGTTACATTCTTAACAAGATGGAAAGGCTTCTCCGTCCTGGTGACCCTAACACTGTACTGGATAGAGTTATAATAATTGCTTCTGACAGAGTCACCCATGTTGGAGAGATTGAATGATAGAAGCCAGAAGAAAAGTAGTTAACTCCTTGCCGTATGCTCCTCGGCCAGGCGACTGCTTTGGAGGCTGATTCTTATGGGTGTAGCCACCTATGCGATGGTGTCAAGTCAAACACATTCATGGTCAATTTTGTTCATATCATTATAGTAATGAGTAAATATATCATTAGAGTAATGAGACATAATGTATGATAACGTGTGACCGGTTAAGCCGAAGGATTTTCCCATAAAGCATTTCATTCTGTGTGAAGTTGGTGACGCTAATTCAAAATAAGAAATAAAAAATGTTGAGTATAAAGGCTCCATGAATTATTATATCATTAATACTTTGATAGTACTTGATTACTTAATTATTACCTCATGTCCAAATATGAACTTATAAATCCAGATAACCCAAGAAGAATTATTTTATTGCTTATTTTTATTATAGCTAATGAACATTTTATTAAAAGAGTAATGTATTGGACCATAAGAGGACAGAAATACCTTTATTAATCCAGTGAAACTTTTAGTTAAAAGATTAGCCTAATAAAGTAGGTGAAATAGCACTGTTATTGTAATTACTTTTGAAAGCTACATTATTTAGCATTGATGTTTTCAAACTGTAAATGGGTGTGGTTGAAAATGAGTAAAATCACAGTCCATAAAGGTGATTTTTAATTTAATTTTTTCGTTTCAAATTTAGAAAAAAAGCTACGTAAAAGTAAAATTGAATCCGCCTGTGTTAAATAAGTTGATTTTAACGTCCTACCTAAATTTGTGGATTTGAATGGATTTCGGGTGCTGTGGGAGATGTGGTGGGACTCAGTCTCGGTTCCCGTTGACATAATCAATAACGGTTGAGGTAGACTCCGCGTGTATGGAATTACCGACGACATAAAGGCACACCTCAAAGCAATGAAACGATTCAATGATTTTGACAGGAATTCTTAGTGCGTTCCGAATGAATGAAAATTTTCCAGTAGTCACATTTTATTTTTGAAACCTTTCAGCTGTGTTCATCACGAGAGGAAGCGAAGCGGCTCTTCTCCGTACATAATCGTTATTCATGATTTTTCTAGTTCCACTCGTTGTTCCAACTACACCAGTTTTTCATCGGATCTTCTTCTTCCTTCCAGGATTAGGCTCACTAAGCTGTTCCGGTTTCACTTTCACCATGTGTTCCTCGGTCTTCCAACTCTTTTCTCTTTCCTGTTGTCTTATGTTCCATAACTTTTTTTTGTAATCCTCTCTCTTTGCATCGTTATCACATGATCTTTCCAGCATGATTTGTAATCTAAGAGGTTTTGAACAATGGATTGAGTACCTACTTCATCCCTTATGTCTAAGTTCCTCAGTCTATCCGATTTGTTACAGTCTTATACTGATAGGACGAATTTCATTTCTGATACTTCAATTTGTTTGGGGCCCTTTTGTATTGTTGTCCTGTATGATCCGCCTGTCCCTTTGATCTAAAGAGCAAAGCGAATTTATATTTATATTTTTGTTCTTTCTGAGAGGTCTCCTAGGAATGCCATTGTTTTTGTTTTTGCTATCGAAATTTTTAGGTTGTATGTTTTTCTCAAATGTAGTAGCTTATATACCGCCATTTTCAGTTTATCCTCTCTAACCTGTATAACAACCTGATCCTCAGCAAATAGCATTGTGTTTAAGTATTCTGAGTGTCCCATTTCTATGCCCGGAGCTATGCGCGTCTCCTTTCATTTTCTCAAAAGGTCATGTATGTAGAAATTGAACAATGTTGACGACATACTGTACCCTCGTGTCACACCCTAATTTACTTTTTTATTGGTTATTTTTTTCCAGTATCGATGCAACTATATAAATTCCAGCATCAATAATTTTCGTGTTTTTGCATAGACTTTGTGTTATTTTAAGATGATGCGTAGGGTATCCTCTTTCTTCCGTTATCGACCGTAGTATGTTTCTGTTAAACCCATCAAAACTTTTTTCATAGTCAATGAAATCTATGTGACTCTCTAAGTTAAATTATTTTCGCCTTTGTATTATCTGTTTCAGTGTAAAAACATTGTTTGCACTAGGTTTTCCTGTCCGGATGTCAAGTTAATAATATTTTAGCTTCTAATAATATTTTATCTGAGATATCGTAATTTGAAGTCTTTCGTGGATTATTTAACTTATATTTTATAGGGGTATCAGTAATCTGAATGCTGTTAATAAAATATACAGTAAAATATTGGCAATGAATATGAATGGTTATTTCACCTTTACCAAAGCATTTCAAGAGACTTTGACCTCACAAAACGTCTTATAAAAGAATTTTTAACTTACTAGAAAAAAGAACATCTTAGCTTTTTGAATGGCAAATGAAACAGCTCTATAGGAATGTACGAGATTTCTTAATCCTCATTTTTTGCATCCATTGATAAATATTATCATGGAATTGAACTGGAATATTCGATTTTCTTATTCGCTTATTCCATTTTAACAATAAAGTTTTTATTAAGACAGTCTGGACACTATTGAAAATCCAAGATATTTCGGGAAACTTCTAAAGGTGGTTCTTTTTCATATGAATTGCAGCTATACAACATCGATGTTATGAGAAGGAATGGTTGCAAGAAAATTTTGTTGTGAACAATTTTCTCGTGAAGATTTAGTTTTTTATAAATTCATCTAAAGAACTCCTAATCAAATTTATTTCTTAATTTCAAATCGAAATGAAAAAGATGAATTTATTCCGTGATTTTTTCTCTCAGGAAACTGACGCTACACGTCGAAACCTGGGTCGTCATTAAATTATTTTGTGTGGAATTACAAAGCATTTTGTTTCTTGGGGTACTATGATCTCTTTCCGTTACCGTTATTGTATGGCCATCTTCATGGAAGTCTCTCTCCCCCCCCACCCATGCTGCCAAATTTCATTATCTGCCACCTCAAATTCATTCCCTAAAGGTTTAATCCAGTGCTTGTGGAATTTGTTTTACACTAGTACAATACAGTTTTGTATTATACGCTTTTTTAATAAATTTTATTACTCTTTTAGCAGGATTAATATGATAAACCTAAGAGGTGATTATAGGTCTCTTCTTCACTTCCTTTTATCCACTAATTAGGATATAGTAGCCTATAAAACTCCAAATACTTTTGACTATCTCATTATAATAATAATTCTAAATATAGCATTTAAAAATTAAGTTAAATTTCGCTTTTTTTCTAATGGCCGTTGAAAGTAAATATTTTGCTTAATTATACTATGTATGGTGAAAATGTTCTTTTGTTGGAGAAAAATATTCAAATTAAACAAATTAATAGAGTTGAGGCAGTGTTTTTTTAAATGGTGTTTTATACCGCAAAATAATCTGTATTCATTATCAGGGATAATATAAATAGTGGACGGGAAATAACCTATTACCAAAATTAAATATTTTGCTAAATATGTAAACCACAGTAATGATAAACAGTCGCGGAGAAGCAATAATTTTGTTATATTGCAACTAAATGGTGTTTCTGTTGTATTTAATTTCCTCCAAATTAATTATAAATAATGGAATATATTCAAGAAATTTTTTTTTATTAATGAGATTATTTGTTCAGAATTAATATGCATCTAAATAAGATTTAAATTTCTCGGGAATTGGAGCAATCAACGTTTCATTCTCGTTTAAACAATAAAAGTTAGTATGTGTAGAGAATTATCATCCATCTAACTCCCGGAAAAAATTTAATACCTCATGATTGTATGAAAAATTCAGATTTTTGTTTGGAAGGGCTACTTAATGAATAACATTATTTGCAGATCCTCATTTAGTTTATGTTTCCATTTAAAATACAGAATTTAAACGTAATTTTATTCATTAAATGTCTCGTGACACTATCTTGCGAGGGAAATTGTTGCATTTATTCATTCGCTAAACTGAATAGATTTATGGAGCACAGTGCTATAATATTCCATTCAAATTTTATAATCTAGTCTCTAACCGTAACGACATATATTATGCATATTGATTAAAACAGTTGAATGGTCAAAATACCTGGCCTAGCTTATTAAAAGGCATGTTTTTTAAAAACTCATATGAATAAATATGTGACTGAACCAATGATATCAGTTTTTAATTAAAACAAATATTTCGTTTGGATGTGATATCGAAAATATTGATGACAAAAATGCAAATCTATGAATCTTTTGTGTGGAAATATTTAAAATAAAGGGATGATGAAATCATTTTTCATTATGTTAATTCCGATTGTGACTTAATTATTAAAAGATCCGTTTCTTTCTACTTCCAAGAAACCTCATTTCATTATATTTTGATAATGGGGCAATAAGAGGAAGAATGCGAAAGTAACAATAATTGCTATAAATTATGCTATAAAAATAAAGCATTCATAAAAAAATATTGTGATCCGCTTTGGTTCTCAGTACTGTGTGCTTAATAATACCTAATCTTCCCATGCAGGTCTGCTCTCTGTCATGTGCACCATGAGGTCAGCCGACCGGCAAAGGAGTGTCAGTCATAGCCGCAGTTTTCAGCCCGCTGATGTGATATGCACCGCGGTCCAGTGGTAACACCCCTGAGATGGAGACACAGATTTTCAAATAAATTTTATCATAAAGTATTTAGGTTTCAACTTCATCAACATAGAGAATGAAGACATTGTGAGTGAAAACCTAATTAATGTATTATAAAGATTATGTGGAGAAACCAAGTAATTGCGTTTAATGGCGAACAGATATCACAAAATGACATCTGAAATCGTTCACTCTGAGATTCACTAAATTATTTTATATGGATTTATAGGAATATATTTACAGGAATTTATTACACTTTGAAATTTTCTGAGGGGAAATTTATTATATTTAGATTTTTTAAAGAGGGAATTCCCTCTGTACCACCTACTTCCCCGGCATCCTGTCCCTCAAAGCAATCCTTAAAGGCCTTTTTCCTATCCTTTCCGACAACTTCACTACCACCGAAGTCTTTCCAATATGCCCCTCCCTTACTTCCAGACTTCCTCCCAATCTCTCCAGTATCCTTAAAACCACAAAACCCCTCTCTAAACCATGTAACTCATCATTTTTTCCACCCTCACCTTGCAAGCGTCCGAGGTGCAAAACATGCCCAATCCTCATTTCCCATCCACTCCCCAACAAATTCCTTGCCTTCCCTCTTCCTTCAATTCCCTCCCTTACCTGCACCACCCACAACATAATACATATTCTCCTCTGTCAGTTATGCCCTGCATTCTACATAGGACTTTCTACCACCCCCCTCAGCATCCGAATGAATGGCTACTGATCTTCCTGCGATAACCCTTCCTCTCTCTCCCCGTCGCCGTCCAAGCCTCTACACACCAATAGAATTTCGAAAAATTTTTTAGAGTTGGCATTCTTGCCTCTCTCTCTCCCTCCGCCACGCCCCTTCAACTGAGGACATTAGAACAGGCGTGCATCTACATCCACCATATCAATTTCCCACCTGGTATTAACAATTCCCACTAGATGGACTTCCTTTCTCTAACCCCCACCCCAATCCCTCTCCCCTCCCCAATCTCCTCTCTCTGTTCCTCCACCACTCCCTTCCCAAGGTTCTTTTCCGTCAGTTCCTTTTCACCTACACCTCGAAGACGATTGTAGAGCCATCGAGATTATTGGACCCAGTTACTTGAGTGTTCTGTATTTCTGTTTTCTATATTTTTCGTCGCCACCCCTATGGCTGTGTTATATATTGTTCTAGAATGAGATTTCTCATGTTCATATATATGTATTTGGTTTTCAACGGCATAAATAGACTATATACATTGCTCCATTGAGTTTTCCTTCAAGTATTATATATAAATATATATTGTTCAGGAAATCTCAGACGTGCAGCAACAACGAACACACGCACACACTTATACATACATACATACACTACATATACATTCACACACAGATACAAGTAAAAAGAAAGACTCACATAACGAAGAAATATTTCGGGGCTTCCTTGCCCCTTCGTCAGTCTGAGAGAACTGACTGATGAAGAATGATATGCACGGTGTGCTGTATTGAGAAGGAGGGGAAGGGGAAGGAGGGGAGGTCGTGACGGAGGGGAGGAAGTTCTCCCTGACTGATGAAGGGGCAAGTAAGCCCAGAAATATTTATTCTTTATTATGTGAGTCTTTTTTATTACGTACATAAGTTTGTGCGTGTGTTCGTGTTTGCTGCTCGTCTGAGTTCTCCTCAAGTGTGTTTGTATATATATATATAATTATATGCATATATGTATGTATATACCCTTAAAATCAATTCAAAAGCACCGCCGTCGCCGAAATCTAACATCGGACCTAAGTCATGAGTTTGGTCGTGGGAACGGTATGGTCATCCGCGGTTTACTTTGGGGGACACCCAAATTTTTTTACAATGTCTTCATTTAGATTTTGTTACTTAGATATATGTTACAGGGACTCAAATTTGAAGTCTATATGCGAAACGATTCGCTAGTATTATTTTAACATAGGATTTTATTAATGACCCAGTACAACTCTTATTCCTATTTATCTAGGATATGTTGATGTACAGTATGCAGTGGTGTAAGATTTCTGCTACGAGTATTTCTAGTTTTTCCCTTGTTCAGCATTGAAAAATGCAAGGAAAACCGTAAAAAATAACTTAAAGCATAATATTTTAATGTTTTGCAATTGTGTAATTTTATTATGAATTTTCCTTGACCTTAAACTTTGGATGATGAAATTGATGAATTGTAATCTATAAGTCAATGAGATTTTTTGGTAACCTCTCAATTACAACTACCTAGTCTCACCTTAACTTAAAAATCCTCTTCGACCTTGCACACCATTCATCATTCTCGAAAATACCTCTCATTCTCCTCCGTAAAAGTCTTCCATTCCTTTAAGTATACTTTATCCTTTCGATGGGTATTCAGACCACTCTATTATTATTCTATTCGCAGAAATGAGTGAATTGTGATAAAATAAAGGAGGCACAACCAATCGGAACGCGACCACCTTTATGGATTATCGTCCCACCTGTGAATTCCGACGATTGGTTTATCTATCGTAGTACTTCAACCTAACCGGCCTCCTGCCAGTCTCTTCATACCTTCGTAGTTCTCACAAAAATGAGTGGATCTTAATCAGATAAAGGAGGTAGAACCGGTCAGACGCTGCTCAACCGACTAACAAGATGGAAATGAAATATTATATTATTTCACAGTGAAAAAATGTAGACCTTGATAAGCTAATTTACCGTCGTCCCTCTCCTATTCCCCTTTGTTTTAAAGGAATTTCATACTATGGTTTTTATTACTTACAGTAAATAGTGATACTCAAGGGATGTAAAATACAGTAGTTTTTACATAATTGGTTTCGGTTTCAGTCCAAATATTTTTATCAATCAATGAGAAATCAAAGGCGAGAGAGGTAGGGAGATATACAACGCGAGATACACTTCAGCCTTTGAATATTTCTGTTGATTACATTTAAAAGTAATAAGAAAATATGCCAGGGAACGAAATATAAGATTTTTATCACTTTCTAAAATGGGGTATTTTTATATACGGAGCAGGATACCTTTAAAAATAGAGACTTCGATTAATATGGAGAATATATCCATTTCAATCGTTATCCCTATTGTTTGCACAAACTTCATAAGCCAATTAATACTTCGAAATTAAGACCTTTGTTAATTTAATTATTTTCACAATATATTAACAAGAATTACATTTGACCCAATTTCTTTCTCTTTATTGTTGTAGAATATATATCTGCAGAGAAAATTCGCTTTGGACTCAATTTCCCTTTTTGCATAATAATTCCAAAATTGTGTTCGAATATCGCAGGAAACTCTTTAATTGTGTCCAAAACCGTCAACTCTTGTAGCGCTAAAAACCACTGATTCCGGTAAACAACGATTCTTAGAAGACAGCATTTTTTTATATGAGCAAACACTACTTTATCTCAATTTCCTTCCATCACTACTATGGCTATTGTTACTGATATTTCTTAGATATAATATTAAAAACACATTTTGTTCCATTACTGTCATGGATAAATATATTTAGGGAAATTTTTGTCCTTTCTCATTATCCAATAGAAACTTTAATATATTAATAAAATATTTCTTCCGTGTTCAATGTTTAATACATATTCTTTGGGGCTTTGATGGGCATAAAAAGTTCTCATCGTGCCATTTTAGTGTTTCTATTTTCATTATCCTCCTGCACTATTTAAAATGGTAATTTTTCGGCACTATCTGTGGCTTATTATTACATACCATTAAAATGGACTCTTTTGTCCGATTTTGTGTCCGGATTCGGATAATTGAAAAACAACAAGGGTTATGCAATGCATGGCCAATTTTCTTCACGCAAGAAATGATACACCAGTCGAAGAGACTGTCGACCTTTTCATTTTCGTAATCCTTATCCACAAACCCTGCGCTCTCGTCCGCCAACCACGTTGATGTCCCCCCACCCCTCCAAATGTTTTCCTCTCCCCTACACGCTCCCTTTTCCATTTCTTAACTTTACCTCGGAGGCCTTCCACATGAAATTCGTATCTTTTCTTTTCTCCATTATTCTCCCACTCCAACCTCTGTCCTTCCTCAATCAGGTTTGAATAATTTGAATGACATCATCCTTAAACTCATTCATTGTTCCGTTTCCTCCTCCCAAATCCCACTCCCTCACGACGCTTAAAATGATTTTTTTTCTGTTTTCAAATTCTCCTCTTCTGTCCTTTCCTTTTCATAATTTTGTTTTGAATATGACCTCATGGTAAGAGTTCACGTTAGAATGCTTGTGATTACATAAATGCAAATACTAAATAATCGAGCTAACTTCTAATTAAATTCCTCTGAATGTCAGTCAAATCGAATCAATCCCTAAATGAGGGCAATGACGTCGATGAGACGTGGAGGTCTAATCAGCTTCTTCAATTAGTAGTTACCTATTTGTGATAGATGTAATAAAAAGATCAACTCATAATACGCCAAGATATTTACGCTAAGATATTTTCCTGCTCATTTTCTGAATATTTCAATTACTTTTAACCGCTTATTTGTTTACTTACTTATAAAAGAAAGGCTTAATTATTGTTACCGCAATTAAGCTTTGTTACCATCCCCACTGGATTTCTTCTCAATAAGTTTCACTCTCTTCACGTAAGGTTATACATTTCGATTCAACACATGCCTCCAATCAAATAAAATACGATACACTCACATATTTAGGTTTAAGCTTAAAACATCCGTTCTTCGTCAGTGAAGACCGTCAGTGCTTCACAGATGAACACAAAATGTGGTAAGGAAGATGGAATCCTACCAATTACTTAGGGAAAAATGTTTTATCTTCACCCGAACCCGGGTCTTCCATTTGCCGGTAGTGCATGCTAACTCATTCTTTACATATAAATTTGCGACCCTTTTATTCGGGTTTTTTTCGGATCTTTTGTTCGGCCAAAGACGTCTTGGCGATAGGATGTAAATACGTTATTTTTTAAGATAGGGTAGAGATCTTCAGATGATAGAATTTTACGGAATTTATGAACCCCTGGGAAAAAGGTAGTGACACGGTTCAGTTTCTCTGCTGCGTCTGTTTTGCTGCGGGGCATTTATTGAACATCGAAATCCCTCATCCTACCTACATATCCTACCGTCTCTCTCAGACGTCCCACCAATCTAAGCGACTTATTAAAATCTATAAACCTTCCATTCGATGCCATCTCACCCACTCCTCTCAAAATACAATAGTCCCAGATGCAAATGCTGCCACTCTCCGCCCACCCTTTCCGAATTTTTAAAAAGTCTATTAATTGTTAAGCTGAATTCTGATTTAAATCCGTGAGTAACAGTGTTATATTTGCATATGCTACGTTTCACTCATTCTGTCTCAAAATTCTGCTTGTTTCAAGGAACTCGAAAGCATTTTTTGTATGTTTAGATTGAATGTAAACCTCATTACGAGATGGGGTCCAGCGAGAGGTTAGTCATAATAAGGTTTGATTGTCATACGCGTACACACAGGAAAAGAACTATTAAGGAAATTTGAAATTATGCCTCAGCAGATGTTTCTTATGTGTATATACATGCATGTATATGCTTGTGTTTAATAAAGTACGTAAAATCAAACTAAAAATAAAACACAAATCCTAACATTTTTAGCGCTACCACTTTCGTCAAATGGGATACATCACCATGTATAAAAAACCTACTATTATAAAATTATAATTCAAATTAATAATGATGATTACCTTCATCATCTTAAATGACCAAGGTTTCACTGTACCTCACCCCGTAATGATGTTAACATTGAATCTAAACAAAACAAATATTTTCAAGTTCACTGAAACAAGTCTATACATAAAACACGTACTATATCCAATTGGATACAATTGAATATCATAGAAAAATCGGTACTCGCCAATTCGGTGAAATAATTTTGTATTCTCTATGTTTTAATTGATATCAACGCAATATCAGAAAGATTTACAATGGAATAAGCTTCAAACCTTCCGTATTTTACCGTATCACGCCTGAATATTTATTATATGATAAATATAAGGCAAGAGTGCAAATCTGTGATAGGTTGTTTTCTCTTACGTCTCAATTTTTTATTATTTACAAGTGCTTGTCGTATACGACTTTCGTAGTGACAACATTTCAGAAGCCTGTGTTGTATTTAAACTACTCATTATAGATTTAAATGGATTCTCCATGTTAATAGTAGAGAAAGAGTTTATTATATATTTCTTCAGTGTTTTACTTTTGTCTAAGACATTTTCGTGTGTATTCTATTTTTTCTTCTTACACACACTACTAAATAAAAATGTACGTTCATTGGTTTTGGTAGTGAAATAAAGTTTTTTAAAAATTATAAATTAAATTAAAAGGCCCCCACTAACCAAAATTTACCAATATAATTCTCTTTTAGATGCAACAAAATATGCTACTTTTTGTGGAGCTTTTCGCACCTTAAATAAAGTACTGAGAGTAAAAAACACATCCACCGCATCACGCCTGATTCGGTGAATATTACTTAAATAAAGTGCTTCATTCTAGAGAAATGCATTCTCCTTTATTGTAAGCTACTTATTACCATATATGTCCACGCCACTTACATTTTCATTCTTAGAACCTGTATCATCTTTAATATTCCTTCAGTCAAAATTATGATAAAATTGCCTAGAAATTGAGAATTGTTCTACCGAGGTTCTGTAGATTTTACAGAAATTGTTAAAGAAATTGTGGGTTAAATACTGATGGCTTGTAAAACATTTTATTACTTTTTCTGGTTAGATTAATATTTATGTTTGCTCCTCAATCTTCCATGCTATAAATAATAAATATTATGAAGGATGAGTCTCTTTCCGGTAGCTCCACTGGAAAAGTAAACTAGAAAGAAATCTAATTTAAAACAGACATTAAAATGCTTTGTGTTTATATCAACGCAAATAGTCCAATACCTTCGACTTTTAGCCCTCGTTATTTGTAGTTATCAGAGTTGGAAATCCCCACCTGGAAAACTGGGAATGATTAATACATTGAAATATCTTAGGCTCATTCGTCGTGCTATACGAATGGTTTAAATACCTCTCTCTCTCTTTACTGCATTGTCAGTCACTTAAAGACGTATTCCAACCATGTAGGATAGTGAATTCAACGAAAATGAAACAAATGTTTCCATTCAGGAAGTCTGATAATTTTGATCTTAGTTTAAATAAACGGTAACAGGTATATTCAGAAATAACCAATAATCTATTACACATAATTTATCTAAATGATAGTTTACTTCATTTGTTAAAAATGAAAAAAATAAGGTTTAAGTGACTAATTAAAAGTCCCAAGTTATGAAAAATATTGAAGGGCACTAAATCAATGGTGGTTGTAGATAAATGTTAGCCTCTGCTCTCAATAAAAATTCATATTCCTTTGTACTGCAAATATCTTGTTGAGAAAATTTCATTTAATTAATACTGTAAGTGTAGGAGTCACCTTAAATAGAACCATTTCCTTGGATGACCACACATGTGTATTGCGCAATAAGCTAAGTTCCATTTGCTTTCAAATAAGAAACATTAGACACAGTAAATATTGATGTATTAGTATCTATTTATTATGGAGAATTCTACTCTCTAGTAATATTTAGTACTTTGTTCTGGGGTTCCTTTCGTCACGCTGACACAGTCTTTAAAGCCCGAAAAAGGATAATTCGTCTTATGACCATTGGTCCTTGTGGTGCACCTTGTCGCCCTCTTTTTAAAAAACTGGGTGAGTTACCAGTTCCATGTATATATATTTATATTGTTATCATAAATTCCAAGTACAACATTGCTCAGTACAAGCCTAACAATAGGTATCATAGATAAAGCACGAGATCCTGCAAAGATCTGCATCAACAATAATAGGACACATGAAACTGCTCGGGGGCTCAAATCTATGGGTTTATTATTATTATTTAACAGGCTTCTTCCTGAAATCAAATATGAAGAACATATATCTACTTTTAAGACATTTTTATCAAAAGGCTATCATTAGCAAATTTTCTCATAGAATGTCAAATATTCACTGTTTACTACCGTAATATTTTCATTATTGGGAATTTTACTCCAATATAATTATTCTTACTTGTGAGCAATGGCGTCATATTTAGAAAATATTTTATGCCTGTTTTGCATAGCAGGAACTAAAAATCATAAAACAGAATTGTTGGAGTATTTTATCGCGTATGCTCTTAAGCTGGTTTAATCGTTCCAACCGTAAGATTTTGTGGCACATATCATATAATCATTCAAAAATCATTAACGCATGACAATTTTTTCTCTTACCTACAGATCCCCTGGATGGAGACTGAGGGACACCCCATCACAATGTTTCCCGCAATCTTGCACTCCGAGGGGCAACATCCTCTACCTACAGTGAAAGCATCCATTCATGGATAACGGACATGAATTCTAGTGTCGAACTGGTCAAGCTGGTCAAGCCGATCATTGAAATAGCTACGTTTCGGATTTGTCATTTGGACGAAATGCTCCCCAAAAGGTTCTGAAGTCAGGCCTTGATTACTCAACTTTCTCCTCTCTCAAATTCTTCCGACCTTTGCCACGCAAACGGAAAAATTTCCCTCAACTTATCCCACCACCAACGAACGCTCTCTCAGGCAGGTGGGGGCGAGTAGGAGACTTGGTGTGTGGGGGTGGGAGTGGGGCGGATGGCAAGCGCAGGGGGGGGGAGGAGGGTAGAGGAGGAGGAAGGAGTGAAGGCCACGGCGCAGAGGATGGACCGAGGGGTGGGGAGCATTGTCCCCCTTGGACGATCCCACACCCTTACGCAGGATCGGCTGCCACCCACCTTCTGCCCTTCCCCATTGTGTGTGTGGCGCCCGTCACCCGGCCCGGCGGAATTCTATTCCTTCGCGGGGGAGGGACCCGTCCCTCCTGTGGGTGCTCGCACACTTCGCGTCGTCAACCACCCGGGCTTCCTCACCCGCTCCCTCTCCTGAATCGTGGACCTGTGAAAGAAGGGCGTATCATAAAAGAAACTTTCCTGTGAATTTCCTCCTTGCGCACCCGAGGATACCGTCCCTCGGAAAAAAATAATTCTCTTCCTTCCCGAGTCCGCATCGAACCGCCTACGTTTCCGCTGACGTCCTCCCACCCACACCTTCCAGCCGCCCGCCCCTCGCACCCTGCTTCCTTTCTCAGTAATTCTGTAAAAGCGCCCTCTCTCCCGACCAAATAATTCCTTCCCGGTCGAATCCAATTCCTTGTGAGCCTGGATGTCGGAAGTGGGGAAGTGATGTACAGTAGTAGGGCCGTCTCCGGACGTTTGACGGAAGGAAGGGGGGGGGGGGGGAATGTGGAAGG
>WURS02437136.1:0-15274 GCA_011762765.2 Rhinocypha anisoptera | reverse complement strand
GAGTTCTTAAGTTATCCAATCACAAGCGTTCGTGGCGTGCACACTAGCTCCAGCAGTGGCCAGAAAGTGAAGTACCACAATAAACAAATCTGAAACAAAACATGGAGTCCGTGTTAATTGATTTAGTGATAAATGAAAATTACTTTCGCAACTCAATTGCGAGGTTCACCGCAATTATTTCCGTCAGTGTGTGCTAATAGACAAAACAAGGGAAAGAAGAAACATTCTCATTGGTCAACTTTGAATATCTCATTGGTTGAACTTAGTAGACATAGGCCATTGTGAACGATAAAAGATGTCTAAGTTACATCCTTAAGTTATGTTCTTATGTTCAATGTGAACCGGTCTTAACATTCCCATCGTTTAGTACAATTCATGCCGGTCCAAGAAGCTACCGAACGAACTCCTCAAAATAAAACTTAGTAACGCAAGTAGACGGTCTCTTGCTACAATTATAGCTTCCGTATTGATATACCTTTAATGAGAAAGTTGCTCCGGAAGTAAATTCTCTTATGGAATTGGATGATAACATCGAATTTGGCCTTCTTAAGTGGTTATGAGCGCTTCTGTAAGCACTGCAAACCATTATACGCTTCCTTTTCAGTCCTGCTTTCCCGAAATGGACTTTCATTGCCCATCACGTCATAGAAAGTCTTTCACCAATAGGAAAATATCTTCTTCAAATTTTCCCAAATAATATACTCATCTCTCTTACCCTTCTAACGGAACTTACATATTAAAAGCAGAGGAATCGGATGAATTTAAATAAATATTTGTTTTCCTGAATTAAAAATATTTGCCAAGATATAAAATGAGAAGGGTTGAGTTACTAGTTATGAGAACAAACAATCCTCATAAGGACTGAACTGTGGGCGTATCGTCTATATATTTTTTGGAAAGTCTACACTTTTGCGATGTACACATACAGACCTACAGAATTTTCGAAGACTCCCGACGGGCCAGTAATTAATCACAATTGCACAATTGAAAAAGTACATCGGATTAGTTTCACCTCCCAATACGATATTATTGAAATATTTATACACGTGTTTGGGATTATTTAAGTTATAATCTCACATTAATGTCACGAACATGACTCTTTCTTAAAATTTAGTCATATTTCCTTAGAATTGCTATAATGACACGCAGACTATCAGGTTTTTCACTCGAGCAGTAAGACCATGTTACGTTCGACCACTAAAAAATGCGCTAATGTCGCTATGAGAATGTACTCACCTGCTATTGATGATTTCAAACAGATAGTAGCCACAGTCTCAAGTTCTGCAGAACGATCATCGTGTTTTCCGATGCTGGTTTCGACTTCTGTACCGTTTACCATGGAGACGAAACAAATATTTGTAGACGATCAAATTAATAACCCGGACTGACATTCCTACAATAAAAGCATAAAAATAAAAGTTTTTTGAACGATACCAACGGCTTGAATTTACGTATTTTTTGCCATAAAGTAATTATACTGTAAAATTAAAGGTTTTTTTTGGCCTATGATCTTACTTACAATTTACATTTACCATAAAAGTCATTTTTATATCATTACGAATATTAAGTTCGAGAAGAATTACGAAAATGTAAAATTTTACGAGTCTGAATGGTGACAGGTGACTGTAGAAAATTATTCTTCCCAAACTACCAACGAATGTGATTTCTGAGAGAACAAATCTGTGTGAGAACAAAAATGTTTTTTTTCCGCCCTGAGCAAAAAAACGAAACTTCATATCTTTATGGAACTAGAAACTGACATTTTGGCTGTTTTTAACGGAGTGTGGAATTTCAGGATTTCTTTCCGAAACTTTTTTTTTAGCTCCTTAGGGGAACTAGTTACCTAGGAAAATTTATCACTTCACGATAATACCAGATGGGAACTACCTGGGGTGAGAAGAGAAAAATTTTCAGGAAAAAATTGGAACATCAACTGATGGCACAGCGGCAAAACGCGTGTATAGGATTTGAAACCGGCAAATTGCTATCAATAATCGAACAAAGCACTCACCACACTTCAGGCTACCTCGCAGCGTTGGAGTATAAAGACTCTAAGAGAGGAATTGGTTAGAGGTGAAATATTGTCGGGAGTCTCTGGTATATTCCAACTACTCGACAAATGACAGTCGTCAGCCGTTACCGAATGGCACTTTGCGCCCTTCTCACCCGTCTCATATATTATCGAAAATGACACTGCACTGATGATACGGCGAAAGTTTGAATGACGTGCCATTACGGAGCCAAAAAGGAATTGCACAGACTTTTCACTCTCGATCAGATTGAGAAAAAAAAATCACCGCAAGAATTCAGAGAGGGAGGGAAAAAAAACGCTGCAGCGAAGAGAGCGGCGATAGAGGGAAAGCTCCCATATATAGGCGTTCGTCGGTGGGTTACGGGACAATTTAGAGAGAGAAGCAACGGCTCCCAGAGTTGCTGCTGCTCTCATTCCCCCCCTGATCACATGTTGCCAAACGATTATGAGGAATCGATCCATCGAATATTTTCGTGCGGCCAATGTGTACTGAGATTTCGCCACGCGTCTCGCTCCTTTGAAAGGGAGGTTACACTTGGAAAATGCAAAATTGATTACGCCCACGCGTGTTTGAAAAAGAAACGATTGCAAAATAAGATACGCGAGTGTTAAGCAGGAGAGGGAGAATTTTGAAACTACTGAAACGGAAGAAATAAAGCGACCTGGTGGTGGTGGTGTTGGAGAGAACAATTATACTTGAAGGCGATGAATTTAAAATGCAAACCTTTCAATTGGAGCCTAGATTTTAAGGTGGATTTATACTCTCCGCTCATACACGGAGTGTGTCCGTTCGGACAGGAAAATTTCTTGCGTGGAGTTGAATGGGAGTGTTTATACTAAGCGTAGCGCCTCCGTAAGCAGACATAAAGGGGGCGGCAAAGGTGCCGGAACAACGCTGGATTCTATCATGACTCTCGCGTTGTCCTTCTTCTCCGTCTTATTATTATAAGAACTATAACGCAAAAAAATCTTTGAGAGACAGTTGTTTAAGCATCGTTGCTGTTTATCTTTACGCTTTATGGAACTTCTGTGCTCACTTGGAAATTGGTAGAGATGGTAAAAAAAAGCACGAACGTCTTGACATGCACACCGTGTCTGATTTCGTTACGCCGGTATAAACGTCCATATCCTCTGGTTCTGAACGGATACGATCCGTGTCTTGAGTGGACAGCATTAATCTACGTTTTGGGTGGAGGATTATTTTCTGTTTTTATTATGCATGGCAAAAGGGCACGATTGAAAATAATGGGCAGCAACTCGCACACGCGGACAACAATACAGGTACTGGGGATAATGGCAGGAGAGATTTGGATCGAGACCAATTGAAAAATATACTTTCACGGGTGTACTGCCGTGGAGTTTCGTGGGACCGCTTTCAATTACACTTTCTCCGCAGGCATAAACTGCCACGTTGAATGTTACCAAAACGTATCTTAAATCATAGAGTGAAAGTGACATGATAGCAAGATTTAAATTAAATGAAGATATGAGTGGTATGAAGGGGAGGCGCCCCATTGATTAATGAGAATCTTCTTAGCAACCATTTAAGGATGTATTTGCTACAAGTTGAAATAATGACAAATCGAGAAAACTTTGTTTGGATCTTCTACTTATTATAAGTAACTAACGTGCCAAATTTAAAAACGATTCAGAAGATCTTTCGAAAGATGTCGAAGTTTGAAATTAAGGTGCGCTCTTATGGCTGATTTGATGAGATGCTACAACTTTAAGGGAAAATTAAACATATAACTAAAAATGAGAAACCATTGAAACATTTAAGGGCAATAAATAATTGTGTTACAATTTGATATCGCCAATAAAAACAGTCAATCAGAGAATAGTACACGAAATATTTATAATAAATTGCAGGCACTCCACGCTTTTCTTCAATTGAAAGGCATAAACGTGGCAACGTCGCACTCATTTCGACTCTGTGTTATCCTTTGTTGATATACATTCTCAGTCCTTTCCAGAAGTAATTCTTGTCAATTGACATTTCTTTTCAATTAATAATAAGTACAATATATTTTATTGTTCATAGTTAATACGACGGATTTTTATTTCCATTCGAAAAAACTGATGAGTTAGCGTACATCTTCATAGTGCAGTGCTGACAACGTATGAACATATGTGACGTTACCAGAATGTATGGCATAAGAAATCACTTTGTTTATTTCATTTATGATCATAAAATAAGTAATTTTAACACTAAAACTGTATCCTATAAAGATATTAGTTAGTTTAAAGATAGAATCACATTAAAACAAATAAAAATTTGAACTGTGAAATTTTCGATATTTAAAGTGCATAGGTTGGTCACGGAAGTCAAAAGAGGGTCCATTGAGCTTAAAATTGGTGTGAATATCGAATCCATCGGCCTAAAAAATACATAAAGTACTAATAACATCCAACTAAAATCATTTTTGATTCAGTTTCTCTTCTTAGATATAGCAAAAAGCCAGATAATCGCTTGGTGTCGAATCATTAGCATTTTACTAGGATTGTATAGCCAATACATCCTTAAGTCAAAGAGGTACGGTACATTGACAATAGGACTTTTCGTCCCAAAGATCTCCCTCGTGGAAAGGCAGACAGACGCCGTTGTAATATTTCGCACGGCAAAGTTCTCGGTTGGATAGACCAATCGATGTGGAGAAGATATTGGAACACGCGATGACTATGAAAACCATCTGAATCGATTCGTCCGGAAAAAGGCTGCCACAAGGGAAGTTGGGAATAATTGATAGACCAGTTCTGAGCCTCGTCAGTTACTTCTTGTATGAGGCTAAAATATATTTCCCTTAATTACGGGCGTTCACCTAAATATCCTACGTCTTTTTGTTTGTGCACTAGACATAGATAGATAGATGATCAACATTAACTCAAAATTTGAATCACAAAAAAAGACATTTGTTGAATGGCAGTGAAATTATGAAAATCGCAAGGTATTATATTCAATTAATTTATATGAGGCACTGTTGATCATGTAGTGGGTTGCTATGTATCAGATGAGGTGATACCAGAGCGTCTGGTTGGTCAACCGCAAACATTAGTTTCTCAATTCTCGACTTTTTACCTCGGAACTAATAAGGACCTCGTCATAATAAACATATTTTATAAATTTTTTTTTAATTTATAAACATACTGTGTCGCTAATTTGCGCCAAATATAACGTTAGAAAATACTAAAAGGAGGTACAGTCAAATCTCGTTACTATGCCACCTCGCTACTATGCCACTCTCTCTATTATACCACCTTTGCTCGGTCCCGATAAAATTCAATGCAAAATAAATTTACTATGCCACCCCCCACTCTCGCTACTATGCCACTATTATGTGTTTGTTAAAAGGCACGAGTCGTGAAAAGTCTGTATTTCTGGGCAATACTCGATTGTCACACTCACGTCCCAAAGACGAAGCGTCGAACTACAGTCCAGCTGCGCACAACATTGTAACAACTCAACACGGTCGCGCATAGCCAGACTTATTTTCGCAGACTTATTCTTCTGAGCCTTAACTTTCCCCTACCCTTCCTTTCCTATCCTTCTTTACCCTTCCTCCCGGTCCGAAGAGCCTATTAGTGCTGACCAGTCTTGAAACAACACCGTGAAAAAGAGACACACAAAAGCGAGAGTACACGCAGGCACTCGCACAAGCGTGAGATCGGCTAGACAACGAGATGCACCTGATCCGCCAAAAGAAAATGCGCCAGTCTTCCTTCCAACAGTCCTTGAGAGCTTACTGATAAGTAACTTGAGAAAATAAAGCTGTTTTCACAAACCCTCGTTACTATACCACTCTCACTACTATGCCACTCTTGCTCGGTCCCGACAGGTGGCATAGTAACGAGATTTGACTGTAATCTGGTATTCGTTTCCGTCATACTTGGTATAATAAAGAATGGAAAAGTTCAGAGGCGCTATAGATCTTAACTGACGATTACACATTCAGCACCTTCGCGTCTTCCCAACGTGTTGTTATAAACTTTCACCCCAGCTGAGACGCATTTTAAAATTGGTGCAGGATTTGCTGCACTTCAGCCGATTGCACACATTCGAAAGATACCTACTTAATACCTACATGCATAGTCGGGGGTTTTTAATTGAACGTTTTTTTCACCCATGATACGAACGTGAGGCGAGAACTTGAGTCAATAATTAAAAATGCCTAAAGGAAGACCTTCACCATTCTCTTCCTGTCACTTTAAGACTGAATGTAAAACACAAAGGGAAATGAATAACGGGGCGCAAAAGAATGAATCATGTAAGAAGGGAAAGTGAAAAAAAACAGTCGACAGAAAACAAAAGAGCGATCGATAATCGTGGGCTTGATTGATAAAAATATATTGGTGTGTCGCAATACATTACACGGCTATAATACAAAAAAAAAGGATTCTTCGCTCAAGAAAGAAAAGACGAAAAGAAAATTCCCAGAAGTTCTAGCAAAACTGCGCCAAGACAGTGCGGTATGAATGTCTCCAACCATGCATAAGTTGTGCTCTGAAGAGTTTTTAAGTTAAACTGAACCTTTAAAGTTAACACGAATCCACTTATTCTACATTACGTCAAATTTTGCTGTAGTTTAACGTGTTTTGTTTCTGATTTCACTTTTTAAAAATTGCTTCGATTTTTTGTTTGATTGGAATGACGAATGGTTTGCACGAGGCAACTTCATCTGCTCAAAGCACGAGAATTTTAAACTTTTCGATGGATTATCTCGCCAATCAGCCCAACGAAGCATCAAAACACGTACGTAATTCGGTAACTAAAAAAAAAGAAATAGTGATCATTTCGCTGGATTACCGAAAGTGAACTTTGCAGTATTACGTTCCGATGATACGCGACCCATTAGTTAGTTACTGAGACCGCTTTCCGATACGCGAGCGATATATTTAAACGCGCTTGTTCCTCAAAATTTCCTATTCGTCATTAGCACGGTTGTTTTCTAACAAGGTTCCAGCGAGTTGGCATGTAAACTTACCCAACAGGTCTGCTTCTGGAGTTGGAATGAAATGGAACGTTCTCGGACGAGAACGACGAAAAAAAATAACGAAGACTGAGACTGAGAGAAAAAAAATGAGCAACAGAAATGAGAATTGGAACGACTTTGAGAGGAATTTGAAAGGATGAAATTAAGATGAAATAGGCGCGTGCATTCTGACGCAACGTCCCGGGTACGCGGGTGTGATTTATAAGGACGTTTAATACGTTTTGAAAGCACGCTTAACGGGGGGGATCACTCGCGTCTTCTTTTTGGTTCGCGGCGAGAAAGAAAATATAAGTGATTTACTCCCTCGCCCCCCCCCCCTCCCCCTTTCCCTTCCCATGAGTCCGAACGGAATGGACAACTTTGAAAGGTTCGATGATTTTTCCTAAGGTCTGCGCGAAGATGTTGTCTGAAGGTATCGGTCGTCATGGGATAGGTCATGCCTTGTCTCTATGGTATAGGTCAGTTATTTCGTGCCATTTGGTGTAAAAAATAATGCAGGTATCCGTAAGAAAATTTTAATACTTTATAGAGAAATATGTCTTAGTTTTATGGAGGAATCCAAAATGACAGACGTTTGAAATATTGGTCCGGTTCCAGAGAATGAACTTCACCTACAGGTCCAATTCACGTGCCTTCCTCGGCAGTAGGCATTCCTGGAAACCGCTGACGCCACAGGGAGATCCTTTGGATCCCAATTTACTCGGCGAAATTCACGTGTCGTAGGATATAAATATATGCTTCTGGTCTGACCTCGATCTTAATGGATTGTCTTACGCAATAGGGACCCACCGCGAACCTCAACTACCATTTGTACAGCGTATTAGCGTCCTCACAAGTTTCGACGAGTATTTCATTAATATGTGAAAAAAATACGTTGAAAATAACATATTTGGTCATTTACTTCACCTGTTAATAGCGAAAGGTAATTTTATTTTTTTAAATCATTTGTTATAAATACAGTGGAACTTGGATAAGTTTTTAATGAAATTTAAATCAACATACTAATTCTTCCGTCCATACAATTATACGTAAACTCCCAGAAGACACAATGATGCGCTGATTTGCAATGCGTCCTCGGCGCCGATGATCATGACGACGAGGTATTCCAAGAGTAAAGGGTAATTTTTTTAAAAATCCCTACGTGAAACGATTGCTCCGTATCATGCGATCAATTCATCTTTGCATATTTCTGACCGGCCACGATTATATCCTAAAATCCAATACCTCTTCATATCTTTGTCTCGTTTACCCAGAAATTTACCCTCTAGTGCAATCTCCAACTGTCCCATGACCTCTGAGTGTCCACTCCACCTTTCCTGCCTTCTTCGGTTTTCTCTTAAAGGTTTATTACGAGCACAATTTTTCATTTGTTCTTCTCTATTTTAATTTCTTAATCCTCCGCCATACGCACATCCAAAATTACTCTAATCTATGCTTATTTTACATCCACATGGACAATGTTCTACCACTGTGAGATGCTATGTTCCAAATGGGAGTTCTCTCTAATCTTTGCTTCTCCTTTTTGTTTAAGGTTCCTCTCATCAAGCTCCAAATTTGCAAATGCATCTTTTGCCGAAGAAATTATTCAGCTATCCTTTCCGCTATACCCAGTTCCACATAGGACACTAACAGAACAGTTTTCTTACTGTTCCAACTTATGACCTCTAATTTGTCATATTTATCTAAGCTTTTCTACTTCTCAAAAATATGATTATTTGCGTCTTACTATAATTAATGCCCATTGAAAAAACATCTCAAAGTAATACTACAATTGGCTCAAAAATATATGTAATCTTTTTGATGAATGACCAGAACCCTATAGTGTGCAAATATCACAAATTTGAGTCTCCCTTACGCTTTAATTTCTGACTTCAAAGTTTCCCTTTCTTCTTTTACCATTAACTCTGAATGAAAGTAAAGCGCAAGTGGTGACGGGAAGACTGTGTAACTTCTGTGCCTATCAGTAGATTTTATTTCTGCTACCGTTACTTTGCTACACCCTTTGAGTTATAGGTTTCGAATGAGATGTCTAGCCTTCCATTCTATTATTCTTTCCCATAAGATTTCCATAAGTTTCCACCACTGGCCTCTACCATACGCTTTTTCGTCATCTGTCAAGCGAATATATCCTGATAATGTTCTACATATATTCCCATCTATAAAAATGTCCTCATTACTTCTATTTCATAGCTGGTCGCTCAGCCTTTCCTAAAGACAAGCTGATTTTCACCTTGGTAATCGCATGCCTTTTCCTCCAATCTTTTATAGACGACTCTTAGCGTGCTAGCTTTTACTTAGGATGAGTAATCACATTTTTCTATGGTCCTCACGCCTGGTTTTACCTTCTTCAGAATCGGAATTGATATCACCCCCGTCTATCTACAACTCAAATTCCTTGCTCGTAAATTCTTCGGAAAAACCCATGAAATCTCTTTCTACCTCCTATTTATGCCTAGGGTAATTGAATTGGAATGATATCTAAGCTTTCCTGTTTGCCTTCACGATGCAAAATGTCTTTTCATCCTCGCTATTAAGCGTATTTGGGCCTAAGCCATCTTCATCTCTTTCACATTCCCTCTCTAATTTTAAATGTAGAGGCCATTTATCTCTCTCGTTGAGTTCCTCCCACGTATTCCACCCATTGCCCACAATTTTTGTTTTCATTTTCTCTTATTATCTCTCCTGACTTATCTCCAATCGGGCAAACGGTTTCATTTGGTATGTTTCTTAAAAAAATAGTTAAAATTCTCTGTAAAATATGCCCATCTCTACTTACCTCTGTAAAATTTCCATGCACAAACACCACTCTTGCCAAAATGCTTACTTAATCCCTTCTTTTTCTCTGTAATTAAATCTCTTGTCCACTACGCAAACATTTTTCCACTTGCTTCTTTGGGCCATATTCCCCATTATCTCATTCCGTAACCCTTTTTGATACAATATTTCTCTCTTCATTTCACTTATTCGGCTGCTTTAAATTATATCGTTTTTTAAAACATTCCCACCTAGGCTCCAATGTTCCACTTTCGTGACCCTTATTTTGTAGTGTACTACTGATTACTGATTTTCTTTCCTCTTTATTTGGTATTATAAAAACCTTGTATGTTCACCTCTTTACCTCCTGGCAAATTTTTAATCTACAGGAATCTCATCTAAAAATTGCATTGCATGAAACTATGGTTGGAATGCCCGGACCAAGTGGTATGCACCTATATCTCCACGTGTACCTGTTTCTTTTGTAGTGTTTGGGCCACGTCTTCGTTAGTACCAAACGGGTTACAGAACTCTTCTAACTTGTCCCCAAGATTATTTACTATCCCTAAACTGCATTCTTCCACCTCACGTGAATTTCTTCCTTCACCATAGACAGAATTGTAGACTCCCATCACTAATACGTACGTTTTTTTCATGTATGTTCTGTATAACTTCTTTAAGATAATCATAATATTGTATATTATCTTTGTATTTTTCAAGGTATGTACCAGTGTGGCTGGATTAGAATTTGAGTCACCTGTTGCTAATACTGGATTATATTATTACTTATGTATTAATTTTTTATCAACGTTCTTACAACACTACTCTTTCAGAATGATGGGTGAACTTCTGATATGCTCGTATTAACTTAAAGTTATCCTTCCAATATCCTACAATATCCTTCAATTCATCTTGTCCAACATGTAATATACAGGTCTAGCATACCAGTATCTTTATTTTCTCCACTTCGAATAGGTTTTTCTCGTACTTTCCTCCTCAGAGAATAGTCCTCTATCTTTCTAGGTCTGTTCTAACGGCAGTGGTCTTTTTCTTTGTCTTCTCCTAAATTTTAGTAGAATTTGGTGAGAATGATTTGGTATAAGGATTTGGTGAGAAGATCACCATCGAAGATTTTACGTGAGCCCGCTTCCCGGGGGCACAACACGTGTCCCAGTGAGCCGATTCCCTAAATCTCGGAATTCAATTCTTCTACTGAATTCGTCAACATTATCTTAGGAAGATAATGATTTTAACGAATGGTCAATTAATGCGTCAATGCATTAATTATGTTCGTCCGGAGGGTGTGGCGTGGATTCGGATGGTTCTGCATGGCTCTCGGGTTTCCACCGCGTGTCTTGGATTTAGGCGACTTAGGGCAGGTTGCACAATCTCCAGTTACGCTCGCCTGCTGCCTAACCTCCGGCTATGGGGTAGCTGGCGGCTAGCAGTAACAAGCGTTGCACCAATGAAAAGTAACCGAAGGCTAAGCAACTAGATGGCTACCTATGTGCTCGAATACCCGATGTTTTTCTCATACATTATGACTAAAAATGACGTATATGATTATGTTCACCTTTCTTTTTTTGTAAATAAACACATTAAAACAACAGCGGCGTGTGGAGTGACTGTTTACTTTGTGTTTGTAGAAAAATACCTCGTGGATGAAGGAGTAAAGGAACAATAATATATTTAATTATACACTAATGTTATTGTTTGTAACGAATTTCAATTAATTTAATTAAAAATTTGACTAAATTGTCACGTCTAATAACGGAATAGGATTTTAATATCCGACAGAGCGTTAGTGTTTCAACTTCATTCCTTCCGGTTCCTCGTCGGATTCCGAAATATCGTCTAAAACTTGTCGGAAAACGTTTTATTCTTCCATTTTGTTTGTTTATAATTCTGTAGTTCACCCATGATTCTCCGCGCGTAGGCTCCGACGACAATCGAAGGTTCACCCAGTGAATACGGTTACGCGCGCTTTAGCTGGAGGCCACGGCGTAACTAGACGTGGTGCAACTCATTTTAGCGTATTGCCGTAACCCTAACCCTGACCACCGGTGTAACTGGAGATGGTGCAACCGTCCTTAAGGCGCTTCAGGGAACAAAGGTATTTGAGGCATCAATTATCGTTTTTAATGTGCTACTGTCATATTCCTGAGGTCGGACACATGCAGATACCTTACTGATAAACAGTGGCTGTGTGGACCACCATTTATCATGTTCCTATCGTTTCATCTGTGGAAAGGTGTGCCGCTACCAGGAGCAATCGTCATTGCTTCGGCTATTAGGGTTCTCGGTGTCATAGAATCTCACAAGCCGTCACTCGGTAATCACGGTTCATGCGGCTGACGTATAGCTACGGCTTGTATTTACGTAGTTTTATATGATTATGGGAGGCAATTTCGATTTGAGGATTCATCGCAGTAGGATTCATCTACATCTACATAATACCCTGCAAGCCGCCACAAGGGCGTGTGGCAGGGGGTGAGCCACCACCATACTTTCACATGCACTCTCAATACACGTGATACAAGTCATGGACTACGCACAAAAAAAAAGAAACGATCATGCAAAACCTAATAGAAAACTACAAAACATGGCGGACGATATCAACAAGCATGCATAACAACTTTAAAATGTCCTTACTAATAAACGTTATAGAGTCAGGTGAGATGTGGTGGAAACGATCCATAATCTAAGTGCAAGGTCAAGACGAGGGTAGATAAGGCGTAAAGAAACGGTTAATGAAATCTTTAAGGCTGAATATGGAATTACGCAGCTGCGCAAAAAAAGGGGTCCTTGAGTAAACAGGATGAGAGTGGATTTAAGAGGCCTTCGAGGAGCGTGGGTGCGGATGAGAGGGATGGAAAGAAGAGGTAAAGCGGACAGGAGAAAGGGCGAAGAGAACGCCGTCGGGGAAAAAGACGGGAGAAGTAGAAGAGTGAATTATTGAGAGGAGATGGAATGCCAAACGGCGTGTCACAGGTTATAATTTCGGGAAAGTGGAGAGTCAAGACAAAAGAGAAGAATAGGCAAATTGGAACAGTCATGATTATCGAAACTTAGAACGTGTGCGGAATCGAAAGCAGGAGTATTATTGATTTCACACCGAATACAAGTAATATGTTTCGGTAATTTTAGGCTCTCGGAAGTCTCCAATAATTCGTAATGGTAAGTGATTGAGAAAAAGCCGACCGGGTTAGCCTGGTGGGTAGCGTGCTCGCCGGCTAACCCAAAGGTCGCGGGTTCGAATTCCGCCCTGGGCATGGATGTTGTGTTTGTCGAGATGGTTTTTTTCAATGAGTTGAAGAGGTGCGAAATGACCATAGCCGTCGAAGCACCCTACAAACAAAAATACTACTACGATTGAGAAAAAAATCAGAAAATTATCTCACGCGACCACATGTTTCGCCATATCCAGGGAGAAGTAGCGAATAGGAAGCTCGACTCCTGAAATACGTCAGTGGCGATGCCCTTCCTATTTTTGTAGTATAATGTGGTGAAGGTACCACGTTTATTCAAGTATCCGTTTCTTTGCTCAAGACGTAAATTAGTTACATACATATGTAGTACGAACGAAGAATTAGCAAAAATCTTCTACTAGACTTCTCTAATGTCTTACTTTGCTACACAGAGAGAAAAATATGGTTAACCTTGAGGCTTGTACGTTAGCATCACCGGGACTGAGTACACATTGTATACAACTGTAGTCTTTAATACAATTGTAATTACGAAATATCCCGTGCATGAAACCGACATAATAAACGCCGTTCCTGAACAAATATTAGTTAAAATTGAACAATTTGCCGGCCTCGGCGGCGGCGGGGTAACGTCCTCGGATGACAACCCGGAGGTCGCGGGTTCGAATCCCGACTAGGTGGATTTTTTCAATCCCCACCTGGGGCATTGATGTGTGTATTTCGTCATTGTTATTGAAAATTTTATAGTGCCGACTGTAATTGGCCTATTATTGCTGTTTGTGAGCGATTGAAAAAAAATTTTAAAAATGATTCCATTCATTATTTAAAAAAATTAAATCTAAGAAAAGCGTAGCATTCCTCAGAGCATTAACTTCCAACGAATATAATTTGGCATCGTTTTATTTTACGCATGATTTAAAAATATTATCTTATTAAATAATCTAAATACGAGAGATGGGCGAACCATGGTACTAATATATAGGATAGGTCGTTGCGCATTTAGGTCATGTATCGATACTTGTGAAATGCGATATTATCGAATGTTTGACGTAGTTCGGAGATTAAGGTGACTGATAGCGTGATGGTTTATGGCGGTGTGTTGAGATTTTGAGACGTGTTTTTATAAGCTCCAATCGTGTTTCTTCCGGTTAAAAAGGCAAATATTGAGCCTTGCAATGTCATTTTGTGCTCCTTTTGGATTCAGCAATAATCGAAGAAATGACGATGGAAATTTAGGTAATAATTATAAGAAATCGAATTTATTAAACGGTTTGGTGAATAGGTTATCTTCATCGAACTGGAGAAATTTATAAACATATACAGATTGTGAAATTTGATCCGTTTTAGGTTTTAGAGAATATCAAAATTAGTTCACGCTAACCGATATTACACTATAATTCATTGATAATTCTTCTGAAAGGAATAGATCGCTTATTTATTTCGTGTTACGTGGTGATTTAGGACAACATATTATATAAAAATAGCAGTCAAATATAATCCAATGAGAACCGTTAATACTCTTGGACATAGTGATTATTCACACGTAAGTTCTTTTACCTCTAAAATGCTAAAGATCTGCGTATTACATACCTTACCATCACCGTTGTGCCTTGAACTCTTCAGAAAAGGTTTCCTTGAATATACGTAATGTGGTCATTTCCATATGTTCAAGAAATGTGCCTCGAGAAAATTTAATCAAGTGCTACAAAACCCTTTCTCGCAAAATCCGCCGTTTAACCCTCTCTCCCTGCTGAAGTTTAAATGCCTCATTCTCCGCTCCGTCCTAACCCGGCCGCCACCATTCAAGTCGCTCCTTCATAAACCGTCCGAATCCGGCCGGCCTCCCCTGCTATACTTGGGCAGCCTTTTGAGCTTCATTGGCATCTGTTTCGTCTTGAGAGTGTTTATCTTTGCTAGCACAAGCATCCTTCTTGTCTCTCATTTCATTAAGAAGAAGCAGAAGAATTCTAAAGTCATTACGAAGGGATTTTTTTGAGGGCCAGCTGTGAAATGAAGTGATATGCGATGTAGGTAGAGCTCGAGTGTAGATAGAGTTATCTTTCTTGGGGTGTAAATGAAATTCGAAAACCCTAGGCCAGCCCTGTGTTATCTAGAGTGACTGTCATATCTAATGGCGATATTTCTTTGTGGGTGGTCACACACAAGCTCACACTTTTCCTATCTCATATGGCAAGGAGACGAAGCTCAGTTCAAATGAAAAGAAAACTAATGCCCCTCAGTTCTGACCATGGCTTCTTTAAGTGAGGATGCTATTGCAGAAGAAGTGAACAGAA